>CAJNOP010000059.1:942060-1011919 GCA_905250075.1 Rotaria sp. Silwood1
ATTTTTGTTCAAGAGTAGTGAAGGAGTTCTTGAAGGATCTAAACAATTATTTTTTAATGATGAGCCAAAAGATTTTTGTTTAACCTATGAATTCGTTTTTACACACGTTTAACATTGTGCAAGCTGACCGTTTTGTAGAGCAAACACTTCTCTACAAACTGTGGTAATGAGCTAACAAGAGAATCTGTTCAGTTGCTCCCTCCCTATTTCAATGATTTGAGTTTCTATTGAGATTTAACAAAGTTATCGAATTATTAATGTCTATTTTCTAGAAACTCCATGTTTTCGAAGAATCGTATTTTCGAATTTTCATCTGAAACTTTGTGTATATAGAAAACTTTACTAGACTAATTTTCAAAAAAATTCAAAGTTTTGAAGCAAGCCTCTTCAAGATATGAAACTGTCAAGATATAGACCCTTTTGCATGGATATTGTATACAGCATGCATTTTTTGACAACTTCATATCTTCAGGTAACTTTGTTCATAACTTATGATTTTTTCGAAAATCTGAGATCCTACATAGATTTCTAGAAATTGGATATATTAACAATTCGATTATTTATTCAAAATGCAATAGAAATCCAAATTCTTTTAGAGTATAGTATGCATAGACTAAAAAAACTATTGAAGTCGGAATGGGGCAGTTGAAGAGATTCCCTTATAAGCAGTATCTTTTATTCAAGTCAGGCTACAAGCATTGTCTATCGAAGTACCTTGTCGAAAGACAGAAACTTCACATGGCGCATTTTGTCGGGTAGCTTCTCATCAATAGGCTGATATATAAATAAAGATTACAAGTTTTTTTTTTCGCATCATAATACTGAATATAAGAATATTTTCCATCCAAACTAATTCTTTAGGCTTTTTAAAGATTATTTTTATCACTCTCGAACAAAAACTGAGACAAAATTTTTAAGTTCATATTCAAAAAAAAAACACAACCTCATAGCTTTTGAACTTATCAAAAATACTCTGCAATAAGTCAAAAGTGTATAAGTATCGTCTTTAAAAACTTTTCTCAACCCTTGTTACATATATTTTCACTTTTCATCGATGATAAGAATCTTTGATTTCTTCTTATACTTTGTATCATACTCGTTGTAAAAGAGTATTGAAAGAATTATGTTTACCAAATTTTTTGATCTGTTTATTTCAATGTTGAAAACAACATAGTAATTTGCTTTAAATGCGATAATTTTTGTGAATATTTTAGGTATATTTAGTGCATAACATTAAAAACAACAACAAACAAATGCTTGAATGAACAAAATCGATAAAAGTAAAAACTCTCTAATCATCATCAATATTCATTCTTTGTCGGCGAACAAGTTCTCGATAAATTCCATTTTCAATTGTCATCAATTCATCATGTGTACCTTGTTCAATTAAATGTCCTTTATGTATAACAAATATTTTATCACAACGTTCTATTGTACTTAATCGATGTGCTGATATAAGTACAGTTCGAGGTTGTTGACTATCTTTCTTATAATATAATGCATCTTGAATCTATTAAAAACCGAAAAGAATATTTAAAAAAAATTATTTTTCAAAAAAAAAATAATAGTTACTAATCGTTCATTGACAGGATCTAATGCTGATGTTGCTTCATCTAAAACAAGTATAGTGGGCTTTCGAATAATAGCTCGAGCAATAGATATACGTTGTTTTTGGCCACCTATAATTAACAAAAAAAAGAAATCGAAAAGAAAATTAACTGAAAATAATTCAAACCTGATAAATGACCACCACGTTGTCCACATTTAGTATTATAACCATTAATAAGTTCACTAATAAATCCATGTGCATTAACTTGTTCAGCTGCTTGAATCATTATTGATTCGTCATTATTATTTAGAGCATAAGTAATATTTTCTTGGATAGTTCTATTAAATAAAATTGGTTCTTGTCCAACCATAGCTATTTTTTTATGAAGATATTTATGATCATATTCATGAATTTCACGACCATCAATTAAAATTTTTCCATGAGTAGGATCATAAAAACGTTCAAGTAAATTAACACATGTTGATTTTCCTAATAATAGAAAACAAAATGAAATACATATATACATCATTAAAAATGAAAAGATTTTATTACCAGAACCAGATGGTCCAACAAAAGCACATGTTTGACCTGATTTTATTTTAAATGACATATTCTTATAAAATAAGAAAAAAAAAAAAGAAAATTTTCCTTTTTTGATAAACATTAATCAATATACTTGAATAGCAATTTCATTTGGTCTTGCTGGATAACTAAGTGAAACATTATCAAATTCAATATCACCTTGTAATTCATGTGGTTGTATAATACCACTTGGCTTTTGCATTGGTTTACGATCTAAATAATCAAAAACTGATTGACTTGCACCAGCTGCTGTCATAAGTGATGTATAAATTTGTGAAATATCCTATGAAATATTTCATAATGATAATCTCTTTTTTTTGCTTTCAAATTATATATATTTACACTTAAAATTCCACCAAGTGTTAATTGATAAATAATAAATGCTAGTAAATCAGGTCCAGTTATATAATTATCACGTACAAGTTTTGCACCATATGAAAGCATGATAATACTCATACAAAGTTGTGCTAACTAATGAAAATGAAAAAAAACAAAAGAAAACTTATTATAGAAATTTTCTTTATAATAATTCAAAGTATCCTTCGACAGACGAGAGGGGAACACCTGAAAAACTGATTTTTGAATTTCAACTTGAAACTTTGTATCGAGACAGAATTTACCGAGAATAGATTTTTGTGAATATTTAAGATCTCATTGTTGTTTCTATTTTAAGATACAACTATAGTAATCGCGTCTTTTTACATGTCGCTTATGTCGATGCAATATTTTATGTCCTTATTTTAGGATAGAAACAAGTCAAAAGACCTGAAATTTTCACAAGAAACTATTTTCATTAAGACCTCATTCTGTGCAAATTTTCAAGTCGAAATTTCGAAAATTAGATTGTCTGGTGTTCCTAATGGGAACTATAGCATTTATTTAAGAACTATCATAAATTTAGAACATCCGCGCAACGATAAGTTAAGAACCTGAACTCTTTTCAGGACACTCAAAACTCATTTGGGTCTACGTGATGTACATATTCCCGACCCAAGAGCGACTCATCAGTTGATAGACTTCCGTCATGAGTATTTTGCGATTCAACCTGGATTTTCTACATCTTGAAGTCAAAAGTTAAATTTAAATAACACTGTGAAAAATAATAATATTCTATAAAATGAGGCTTTCGTAATCTAAATACGATGCTTCGTTGTCGATTAACATATAATTAAAAATCAAACTCGAACAAGTGACTTTTACTCCTTTCATCATTTTGATTTAGCTAAGTGAAAAAGCATTGTCGAATAGTTAAGATCTCATTTTATAGAGAACTAACTGTTCTATTATTTTGCCGTTTTTATATTTGATACGAATTGTTGAGTAGTTGAGATTTATATTGTCTACATATTCGTTTTGAGGAATTCAATACTAACGGTCTAAACCTTCACACACTTGCTTCATACCATATCAGTTATTTAAGATTGCCTCCCTCAAAATTTGACCTTGAACTACGTGCATTCAAATCGTATGAAGTGGAAAGACTATGCTAAAATTTTCAGCTTTATATCATGATGTTCGAGAGAGTTATTCAACAAAGATCAAAGATAGCTCATTTGTTATCTGTAGGCTCTCATTCTATAGATTCAAATTTTTTTATTTAAAAGAGCATGTCAGACTGCGATGCCTTTCTTTAAATTCTCACTTTTGACAGAGAGAAAAACCATGACAAGTTCAGTACCTCAAAAAATGGTCATCTATTTATAGAAGCACTTGCTTATATAATAAAAAAAGCTTAATTCAAAACAACGAGTACTGTAGCAATGAAAAACATATAAGCAAAGAAAAAATGAAGAAAAACTTCTTGCTTTTTTTCAAGCCAACAATGACGAAATTTTTTAGGAAAAAAACAAAGCGGCAAATAAGGAAAGTTTTCGATGCAAAATTTACTTATTTGAATAATTTTGTATATTATGTGACAATGACTTACGTCAACAAACCATTTTTGTGCTGAAGTTACAAGTGCTTGTATCCATGAAACTTGATATGATTGTCGAAGAGTATTTTCAAATCTTTTCAACTCTTCATCTTCATTTCCAAAACTCCGAACTGTTCGTATTGTTTGAATTGTTTCTTCAGCTATATCAAATGCTTCAGCTGATAAATCTTGAACTTTAGCTGCTATACGACCATGTGCATTACCACTGATTTTAGCAACAATTAAAATAAGAGGAGCACCAATAAGACAAGCTATTGTTAAATGAATACTTAATTTAATCATCATAAATAATGTACCAACTAGTGAGAAAAACAACATTATTTCTTTTTTTAATAAAGTATGAGTTTGTTTTTTTTTCGTTTCAAACTTACTAAATCTAATAAGTGCACCAATGCATTGTCCTATATTATTAGCAACTATTGAACTCATCACTTGTGTATCATGATTAAGACGTGAAAGTAATTTTCCACTTTCATGTGTATCAAAAAAACCAATTTCTTGTTTTAAATATGATTGAAATAATTTTGTACGTAAACGTATACTAAGACGTGCAATACATAGAGAAAAAACTCCCATACGAAATCCACCAAGAAAACCTCTGAAATATTACAAAAAGAAATAATTTTTGATCTTCTTTATTTATTAGATTTTTTTTAGTACCCGGCAAAGTTTACTATAACAAACATAATTAAATTATATTGAAATTGTAACCATGCTTCTTTAAATGCAACACTTGATAGAAGTCTTCCTGTATATAATGGTACGAAAACTTCAGCTAAAATAATTAAAAAAGTTTTTTGTTGTTTTTATCAGATCAATAAATATTGAATAGTATACGTGCATAAAGCTGCGCCTAATAAAAGTATTGTTCCAAATGTAATTATTTTCCAATCAGGTAAACTATATCGAAAAAGACGTTTAAGTACAAGAAGTTCATCTTGACGTTTTGATTTAATATCTATACAAAAAATAAAAAACAATAATTAATTAAATTGTTGAATTTTTTTTTTCGAACAAAATATCGATCTTATAATATATTGTTTAAAACAAGCAATCTCGTATTTCAATACAATAACAAGAAAATGTAAAATTCTTTCTTTCAAGAAAAAAACTCAACAAAGTTTTGATTGAATATCTATAAATTACATATGGTAGCAGCCTTAAGCTGAATCTCTTTTTAAATATATATATGCATTTTCTTGTATGATCATTTCTTAAAGCTTAAAATAGAAGGATTTCTACTTTTAGCATACCATAAAACATATATTCTCAATAGGAAGTGCAGTATCTTCAAGATCCTTTTCGTAGAAAATGAGATTAATTTCCTTTTTCTGTTCCTCATCTCTCACATTCATACTTCCCTGATTCTGTGAAGTGACGTTTACACACCTATGTTATGCGGTTTCGATTATATTATTTTTCATCAATCATGATTTGAAGTTTGATAAGTTATTTTACAATATGTTGAAACAAATTCCAATGGATATTTAAAATCTTTTGATTTTGTTTGAATTTGCACGTAGGTTTTTACCATCGCCGTATCTTACGACAGGCACAACGAAAAGTTATGAAATTTCACCATAAACTATTTTCGTTAAAATCTGCCTCTGTGCAAAATTTGATGGTGAAATTCTAAAATCAGTTCTTCTAAGGTTCCTGAGGGGACCACGGTATTCATTTTGAAAAATATCATAAGTCTGCAGTAATTAGCTAAGTGTCCGAGTTCTTCTCAGATTATTCATTTGCTCAATAAATTCTATATGGTACACATAGTCTAAACTCAAAAATGATTTTGTCAGCTAAAAAAATTCGCTTAAAAGTAACAATTTTTGTTTCTTATTCTAATTGCTGTCTTCGTAAAACTTTATGTCTAATTCTTATCAACTTATTGATAAGTTTCTTCGATTTTAATTTCTCGTTGATACGTTTAAAAATCATTCTTATTACTATCACAATTCAAAATAAAAATATAAATTTTGTTCATGCATATGCACATTAATCTAATAACACTTACATGTAAATGATTGATGTTAGTTTTATTTTAGATTAAGCTGTAAAACAAAAAAGTCAAATTAGGTGTTTAACATTTTCCCTTTATAAAAAAAAAAAAAACTTATACAAATGCTACAAAACAACAATACTAACCACGATCATATGTTGAATGAAATATTTCAAACCAAATATATTGTAGAAAACTAAAATTTTCTTTTTCTATACGTCGAATCCATAAATAAACAAAAAGTGGCATTGAAACTTGTTGAATTATATATAATATTGATTGGAAATTTAATGAAAACTCTATATAATACATAACAAATGCTTGTTCTATAGCTGCAATCATAACAAACATATTTTTAAATGGATTCCAAAATGTTTTTGTTGTATTATAATCAACATTGTTATCATAATTATCATAAATAATTCGATAAAAAAAAGCAATAGATAATCCTAGTATTCGAATAAATACTAACAAAATAAGTACTTTATTTGATGCACTTAAATATAAATCAATTAATATTGTAAATACAATTCCCAAGAAAACAAAATATATTCTACGAGTTATTTCCATCTAAAAATACACTATATGATTATTATTATTATTATTATTAATATTTTAAGAAACTGAATATAAAAAAGATTATTAATGAATAAACTGTGATACACGTAAACGAAGATGCATAGCGTTTAGTATAGAACTTAAACCATTACGTTCAACAGGTTTACCTAAACCAATAAACCAAATAAAAATTGATATACCAATAAGACAAAAAACATTTTTTAAAACAATAAATATTGTTAGTAAATAATCATTTAATAATACATTATTATTAAATGAAAATAATATAAAAATAAGTATAAATAATGCAAGAGCAAAAAATATTCGATCACGTTGTATACGTTGAATTGATTCTTCAACAATAATACAAGCTGAATGAAGATTATTTCGTGTTTCTTCATCAACTATATCAATATCTTCAAGTGGTGTTGATTTTTTTTCTGGAATGCTTTCATCTATTTCCAATAAAGCATAAACAGCTAGATGGTCCGAATAATAAAGTCCATTAGGATTATTTGGAACTTTATGTAATGTTGGATAAGCTTCAATACATTTAACATTATCTAGAATTTCAAAAACAAAATATGAGTAGACAACATTCAATTTTTACTTGACTGCGAATGCGATGCGAAGCTACAAATATCGATTGTCGATCAAATCGATGTTCATTTCTATGGTTTATTATAAAGCACTTTTCTTTAAAAGCTATTTTTGATTTCGATTAATCAGCTAATGAAATTCAAAATCAAAGTGAAAAATAGCCATTCCGAAAAGAGAACTCTATTTATAGGTATGAATATATTTCTAATGAAGACTACTGATTGAAATGTTCATGATCACTCTAATTCATTATCTATTATCAGTTGTATTCATCACTATGTTAGATATGAGCAAAAATCAGTATGAATCTAAATTTGTTGCTGTCATCGTTTTAATTGTCTTGAAATTTGAGAAACAATAAAGTAAACCAAAATTTCCTTTTTTAAATTCAATCTTTTCATTTCCGAAATCATTGCGACCGAAAATGATAACTTTGGATGCGCACGTCTAGCAAGTAAATAAAACAAAGAAGATTTCCGAAGAACTATATTAATTTGGTGCTATATGATCTCAAACTTCGGTAAGAAAGTTTGAACTAGTAACAGAGCAGTAAACTGTTTTACCTAGAGTTGTTTTTGTTCTATCAAAGGTTTTCATTATAGCTCCTGTTCAGAACAGCTGACTTGAAACTATTGCATCACTTTTAATTATCTCAAGTAAAAAATGAAGGTCAAGTTGTCGTTTTGCTTAATTTACTGAAGATGAACAAAAACTCGTATTAAAAATTGAAAATCATTGATATCATCTCGAAACATCAAATTCCCTGACACAGCTCGAATGAGTTTCTAGCAACTAGCCATTCGCTAGATCAATGCTACAGAAAGTACAGATTCTGTTACAGGAAAAAACACTCAACATATGGATATCAAATTCGTACGCGACTGATTACATAAATGTTGTGTTTCGCACCGCATCACATAATAAATTAGAGATCATAACTCACCATTTCGTGCTTGATAAAGTATATAATCAATACGTTCACCTTCGCCTTGATATGGATGTGGATGAACATATGGATTATCAAGTAAATCACATGTTTGACCACTATTACCAACAGTTGGATCAAAAATATCCTAGAAAATAAATATTAATTTATATATTAAATTATTTCTCTTTATTTACTTTATTAATACGTTGAAGAAATGAATCATTGAATTGAAGAATACCTTTAATGAGTTTAAAACCTAAATCATCTTGTCTTAAATTAAGATCACCTAAAAGAATAGTTAAATGTGTTGTATCAGCTGATGATGTACTTTCAATAAATTGTATTAATTCATATGCTTGACATATTCGATGTCCTAAATAAATATCTTTTGGTATAACATGATGATAATTAGCATGTAAATGTGTATTGTATACATTAACAACGTATCCATTAACGAGAATTTTACATAGACCAATTAATTTACCACAAAACCAATCGCCATGTTGAATTTTATGTGGAAAACCTAAATAAAATATTAAAATAAAAAAGTCTATCAAGATGGCATATTATTTTATAGCTATAATTTAAGTGATCAGTATTTAAATAGTGTATATTTAATCACAAAATGATCGGTTTATTATATATAATTAGCAGCAAAAAATTTCAGATTTGTCCAAGGAACTATAGATTTTAAAAGTAGATTTTTTTATTCATACGAAGCAGGGTATAGATATGAGTTCGAATAGATTTTCATTTCATTCGTACTCCCACTCATACACCCTTACTATCGTCATCTTCAGCTTCGACTTTACAAACAGTAACTTTTGTTACTGTCTGCATAATATAGCAGATAAATACTTGCTGTATATTATAGTCCATGATGCTTGACTCTGTTTCATCTAGTGTACTGTATCGTGATGAACTATTTTCGAGCTATATGAAATTCGTTCAGCTTTCTTGCTGATATAAACAAACTGTCAAACTTGAATTCGCCATGTTCCATAAATGAAAAAGAATCATATAATAGTCTTCATAATCAGCAGTTATTGCGATTAGACGATCACGAAAGGATTTTCTGAACAACGCTACATAATAAATTTACTATTAATGAGTCACTTTGTAACAGTAGAAAAACTGAACGAAATTCATAACATTTGAAAAAATCATAAACTTGTTATACATACTTAAAATCCAAAAATAGTCAATCATGATGCAGTATAGTAGTCGCATTCGTAAGTAACTGTTCTTTTATTCTTCCTATAGTTCGTAGTATATTTTGCCAGTTCATTTCAAATTGATGCTTCTGTTTCATCAACATTATTAAATGTAACTTCTTCAACCAAATATTTGAATTTCTTTTTTTTGGCAAAGTCTTTGGTTTCCAAAGACTCTTCATCTGATACATCGCTCTCATATTGAGGATTTTGTGACATGCCCATCTTTTCTCATTCATGAATTCTAACCTGCAGTCAGAGGAAAGAATAGAAGCAAAAAATATCTGCATCTCTGTCGTACATTGCATATGTATTTTATAGGACAAGAAACCAAAGAAAAGAAGAAAAAAGAAAGTGAATCATACAATAACGCATTTCAATTTTTATATTTCTGCATTGATTTAATTGGCTGTTATTAATTTTATTTACTGATCAAATATTGAATTTCATTACTTTAATAAAATCATCATAGGAGAAATGAATTTTTTTCTCGTTCGTCATTAAAAGCTATTTTGATTTTCAATCATCAATGAATTTAGTAGAAATTTTATGAAGCATGATCATAATATACTCTTGAGAGATATAGGAAATAAATTTAATCAATAATAGATAACTCAATATAAAATATGTTATTTGTTCGAAATTACTCAGAAGATCACCACACTATAGATAATCTCTTGTAATCATTTTGCAATTCTTACTATTATGTTTCTTTTTTAAAATAGGAAATCTTGAGATGATCTTCTTTCACTATCTAAAATTAAACAACAAATGAATAAAGCTATAAGATATCAAAATAGTCTAGAATTTCAACTAATAGAAAAGAAAAAAGAACAAGAAATTTTATTTTCGTAGAACTATTTTCTTATATCTTCCAACAAAATTACTGTTTATTCTACAGTTCTGAGCAAAAGCAGTTGCCACCCATGAATTGAATTCATATTTCGGATGCATGCGTGCTACAATAAACCTTGATCTCAATGCGCCAACTTCCCCCCCTCCTCCCCGTTTCATCGTTTCATATTTACTGAAGTTATCATACCGACATCGTTTTTTCCTTATGGAAACCATATTAAGCGGAAATATACGCTCAAAAACTAATTGTTTATCCTTCTGCTATTTCATAAGTTATTACGGTTTCTTTTTCCTAGCGTTGAAAGTAGTCCCATACGTTTACTTTATTATCATCAAAGCTCTTGGCGCATAGTCAAGGTCTTAGTAATTAGCACTACGTACGAGAGCAAGCTCATGCCGTAACATTAACTCGACTTCATTCAGTTCTGTGGCTCTAAACATTTTAGAAAAAACTTGTAGTCTCATGACAATTTACAAATGAATTGATCAAAGTTACCGCAGAAAAGATTCATATTACTAAAAAACTAGCATTTGATTTTTAATAGACATTCTTAATGATAAGATAATACATCAGTGGTTTTTCAAATAAGAGATTCGACGAAAATATTTGATTGGTATAAGGTGATTACAAGAGTACGAGGTTAATGTCTGAATTATAACTTCAGTACATGTGAATCATAGAAGGTGATTTAATGTTTGCGATGAGATTATATTATCGCACGAATGCATCCAAAATATCAACTCAAGATTGTAAAGAATAGTAGCACTTCCTAGAGAGAGACAGATACTTCTGTTAAGGACTGTACATACCATTTAATGTATATCGATGTTCATAAGCACCAATAATTGGATATTTGGAAAAAATACAACATCCTGAACCAATAAGACCACTCAAAAAATAATAACTATATGGATATAGAGTTTTTAATTGATCACGCAAATAAATATAATCTACTTTACTCCAAACCTATACATAATAAAAAAAAATCAATTCCTTAGTTTAGCATTTCTTTTTTTTTTTTACTTCTTGTAATCCGACAATATCATAATTCGTATCAGGATTTATTAAATGTTCAATTAATGCTTGAATACGTTGATTAATAAATTTCGAAATATAATGAACACCCCAGATATTAAGTGTAAGAATACGTAATTGCATATTTAGCCTTGTTCCCTATGATTTCTTTTTGTTTCTCTAGAATATGAAAAAAAGAAACAAACATCTTTTTTTTAACGGTTGACTAGTTTTTCTTATTCTGTTCGTAAGTTATATAACCTTTGAGTACGTTTTTTATGACTCTTTTGAGTTCGAATTTATTGAAATCAAAAAAAAAATGAACAAACATAAAAGAACAACAAGAAGAAAAAAATAATAATAATAAATGTTTCTTTTTTAACTAGAATTGTTATTTGTTGCTGGTTTATCACCACTTCCTTTTTCTGTTTTTTTATCAACACTTGCTGTTGTTGCTGTTGTTGATGAATTTGTATTTGATGTTGTATTGTCGGCTTTTTCAGCATCAGAATTTTGAATTTTATTCATAATTAAATTATGTAAAGCTATTATTGAACGAATTAATGATGAAAGATAAACAAGTAACATTTCATCATTTGTTTTAACATAAATTGATTTTATTAAATCTTGTTGTGTTACATCTGGTAATAAATTAAATATATCTTGGATATGTGATAAAATTTGATGATTTAATGGTAATTTATTTGCTAATAATTTATCAAGATAAGCACGTATATCATATAAACTTTTTGTTAAACCTTTAAGACCCATTAATTGATTTGTTATACGTTGAGAAAGTGTACCAACGGTAGCATTACGAATATCACTAAAATTAAATATTGATAATAAAATTATAATGAAAAAACAAATTTTCTTATGTAATATGTTGTCTAGTTTCGATTGAGCTAAAAATCAATCGAAAGAAAACTATCAAACTTATATGATCAATATATAATTCGATGAAAAATTTCAAGGAGAACAATTGTGCTATTTTAATAGATGGATGATTCCACGGTATATTTGACATATTTACATCGATTTTCATGTTTCAAGACATGTAGAGCATAATCGATTTACATACTATGAGAGCAAACAATCCGCTATAAATTCTTATACTCAAGAGATCAGTGATTCACAAAATTAAAGCAAAATATAGTTAATACTATGAAAAAAAAACGCTGCAAAAGAGCTTAGAATGTTGATCTCCGTATATCGCTAACACAGAATTTGGGTACATAATGAATAGATGTGTTTGTAAAGCGAAGTCCGATCTGTATATTTATTTATAACACTTTGCAGGCGTACCTATAGATGAATGATGGAGGACACCCTAGCCTTTTTTTTACAGCTAGTATATGATATTAACTATATTTTGTTATGATGTTTCGAATCATTGATTTCTTCAATATAAGCATTTATAGCAGATCTTTTGTCATCACATAGCAAATAAATCGACTATGCTCTACATGATTTGAAACGTGAGAATCGATGTAAATGTGTCACATATATCATGGAATTGCCTAGATCTAGTGATTCATGAAAGAAAAATACTCTAGTGATATGTTTGTTCCTATGAAAGTTATTTAATCGATTTAGAGATAGATATTATATATCAAGTTTTCAAAGGGAATATCTGCCTGGTTTTTTTTTATCGAATTTTCTTATCAAAATATAAAGATGATATCATTCTCTTTAACTTGATTTTTGTCATATATATCCTAATTGTTTCTTATTAATACTATCGAAATCAATTTTACATAATTTAATTATTGATCACATTTCAATATCATATGTAACATTTTGTCTCATTTAAGAATTCAATTCATTGTATTGTTATTCAGATGTTTTACTATGAGACTATGAAAAATTGGATTGAAATGAGTTTATCAATAATAAATTATTGCAAAATTACTTTGCGAAATGATGCGTTCTTGTAAATCATACTATTATCCACGACCATCCGTTGATAATCACCAAATAAAGGACAGATTTTTATTCAAACAGTTTACCTGCTCTTCTGATTACTTGGACTACAAACTAATAAAGATCTAAAAATGGTCATATATCTGATCTACAATAGATCAGTACATCTCAGGTCAGTCAGTATTCAAAATGAAGATAGTTATCTAACAATGTTTTCTGATTTTTTTAGATGATCAGTTATTGGGCAAAATGTCTAAATCGACATATAACTTCATATGAAGTAACTAACTGTTTGAATATAAATTTGACTTTTATTTGATGATTACGATTATCCATGGCTGTTTGTTAGAGACCTGCGTTAGATTCTGAACTCTGACGGAATCAGAGTTCATATAAACTTTAGAAACTCCAAAAACCTTTCTTTACTTTTTTCATATGCAACAAAGCATAGTAGAAATTATTTAAAACTTCAGGTATATTTTGTGAATTATTTTAATGGAATTAAGTTAACAGAATTGTCTTCTTTTCTTATTAAAGTTAGAATCTCTTCGTCTGACAAAATCTTGACGGATATTCCAAGTAATCTAAATACATAAGCATATTCAAAAGTGTAACACATTATTACTTTTCTGTATTACAATATCTATGCATTTACTCATAATACTCTTAAACCAGATGTGATTCAATATTACATAACATCTCTGAACGTGTAAGCTATGGCTAATTTACGAGAAGCAAGATTTTTAGAGTTGAAATTTAAGAGAATGTTTGACTTCATAGGTCTTTACTGTTCATGCTTTTACAAGAGCTGCAAACTGAACATCTTTAAATGGATATTTACAAAATCTCAATGACAGAATTAAATAATGTATATTTTAAATCATAGATCATTTTCTGAATAATGCTATATCTTAATGATAATTCATTTTTGTTTAACCTACCGAAGTAGATGTTCAACTCCAACTTCTTCGGCTTCTTCAGCACCAATTTCTGATGGTAAATGTTCGAATGTTTTTGAAGCTGGACTACCATCCTTAATTAAATAAAAAACAAACATAATACTCTAGTCTTTCCAAAAAAAAAACAAATTATTTTTGTTTCTTTTCTTACATCATGAATTTCTTCTACAGCAATATAAGCTTCTGTAGGTAAACCTAAATCTTTTGGTTTAGCATCAACAATAACAAGAACTGAATCAGGTTGATATTCTCGAATTAATTCATTAATTGATATATCATTACGATGTAATTTTGGACCTGTATGATACCAACCAACAATACGTTCACGAGCTAAAAATTTCAATTAAAATAACATTTTTTTTTTGTCCTTTCAATCTTTTCTTACCATTAACTTTTCTAAACATCGTATACATATTTTCAAGATATTCATGATCAAGAAACCAAACTTCTTTCTCTTTCTCTTCTTCATCAAATGGTACTAAAAAAAAATGTTTTTAATAAGAAAATATTAAATTAAATATCTCTCTTACAAGCAAAACTATTTGAAACATCAAGAATTTTATTTGTTAATGAACCAAGTAAAACTCCAACAACACGTTGTGAATTTCCTACTTTTCCCATACGATTAAAATGATCGACAACACTTAATAATACAAGTGGATGAACAACAACTTTTTCAATTTTATTTAATGGAGATATTGTTACAGATTGATTTTTATCTGTTGATAAACCATTTTCAGTAGGACTTTGTCCATCACCGATCGATTTATTCGATGTTGTTGTTGTTGTTGCTGAAGGAGACATTTCTTAATCTAAAATTTACATATCAAAAAGAAAACTTTTCTTGATATATATATATCTATACATATATTGCTTTGCTTTTATATGATTCAACTATTTGTTGATTTCTATTTAGAAACAAATGATTACAATTCGGCATAGATGTCAGAAGAATATTCAGTTAAGGTTTTCAATTGGATAAAATTTTATACCAATACGAATATTCATCTTTGTGTAAAGGCGTTTTTTTTTTCTTTTATTTCTGAGAATTTTCTTTTTTTCGGGAGTTTTACATCATGTCGATGTCATCGAAAGCAGCCGATATTCTTCTTGAAGCTGGTAGTTCATTTAAACGTATAGCTGAATTAACAATGGAATTAGTTGATCCAAATGCATCTAATCGTTTATCAAGTTCATCATCATCATCAACACAAAAAACACCAATTGATTCAACAGAATTAAAACGTCTTCGTGATGCACTTAATCGATTTTCATCGGATCTTGATGCAGTTTCACAACGTATACATACAAATCGTGAAGCTGCTACAGCACCACAAGAAGTTGAAAGATTAATGAGTTTAAATTTAACGGAAAATGATAATAATGAACAACAAATACAAAATGAAGAAACATCGGTATCGAATGATAATCAAGCAGCTGTACCTATGACTGTTTAATATTTCTATTCTGTTTATGTTTGTATTTTCTTTCTTCTTTTTTTGTTCTTTGACAAAAAACAAAAATTAATTGATGTTTGTACATTTCAAAATTCTATTTTGTCTTTTATTAGCAACTCGTATATAGAGAAAAATCTTTTTAGAAAATTCTTTAGTTTAAATACTATTCATGAGAATTACTAGAAGATGTTTTATGTATTGTTATGACTGTAGTCACTACTAGGGGGTGTGAAAACTGGTCCCGGTCCCGTTGGAACCAAATTTTAATTTTTACGGGACCGGAACTTAAAACTGGCTAAACCTGGTCCCGTGATGTTTTCTGTTCAAGAACTACAATACATATTTTCATACTTATTATTCTGTTCTAACGAATAATCTACAAATAAGCCCTTTTTTTATTTGTGATTGAGATAAAATTATGGATCTGCAAAAGCACTTTTTTCGATCCTGAACGGAAACCATTGCAGAGGTCCCTACTAAAAATAATACTTATAGTTCTGCAGATCCTAAATTTTGATATTATCAAAGAGACTCTTAAATCAACATCCATCGAAACTTACTCATTTAGATTTTGTATCTATCCAAGAACTATGAGCTCTGAGAGAATTTTCTAAGCCACATGGCCAGGACCAAGGAAATTTTGAGGTAAACAAAAGAAGTGATGTTGTATTTCTTTAGTTTTGATGTATGCATAAAAAGGTATTCTTCTACTGTTGATTTCTCCAAACCATTACCATTCATTTTATATGAATTCAAAGAATCATACAGATTATTAGAGAATTCGTTTTTTTTCTAGAAAACATAATTAGGACCAGAAGCAATAGAAAGTTTTTACTGGAACCAGGACTAACAAATGGAACCGAGATCGCAAAAAAATGTAACCAGAACCGAATACGGGACCAGAACCAAAAAAAGCGGTTCCGCCGATGCCTACTATAGTCAACATGAAATATTTGAGTATCAGAGATAGATGGGACAACATTGTCGGTCTCTGTTGAGTATACTGGACAAGAAAGTCATGTGATATGAATATATCATCAAATAAGATTTTATGTCTTTTAAAGAGCTCAAATGTTTGAATTTCTTGTAGCATTCTCATCCAAGTGTTTGTGTTTCTTTTGCTCAAGCGTATGTAATATGCTTAGATGCTAGAGAAATGTAAGTTTTGCAGTTACCCTTTCCCTTACCGACCTTAGCAAATGAGAAAAAGCTTCGAGCGATATTAGCAAGAAGACTTCGATTGTTGTAGAACATTTCAAAGCTTTTGTTGAAACTTGAATGGTTGAAATACGCTAGCAGACATTCTAAATAGTGTAGTTTCTGATTTTTGCGCAGATAACAATTTATATTCAAGACGTCAACGATAATGGATAGGAATACATTGATTTGCCATCGTCGTCAAATAATCAAGTTATCAATGGGCACTACTTAATATCAGTGTTTGTGACCTTATTCAAATATATACGATAGTGCGTTGAGTTTTGCTGTTGATACACTGGGTAACTAAAACAGACTTATCTTCCAGTTCAATGAATCGTTAGAATAATAATGTAAAATTAAGAGAAACGGAATACAAACAAAAACAACGAGCGAATTGGAGCATCAGTAAAAAAGAAAGTTCGAAATGTATTTTTCTTGTGATTAATTATTCTTATTAACACAAGCATCGGCTGCTGGATATTTTTTACTGCTCGTACTTTGTATAAGTAACACGAGGCTAAAAGACATTTGAGTTCCACGTTTCAGGTCTAAAAAGAACTGCGCTGATCAGTTTTCCTTTTCTAATGTCTGCAAATATTACAAGTTTTGCATAGTAACAATAAAAGTCTGTCTGTATCGCGAGCTTGTGATAATGTATTCGTTATGGCGATGAGAACCTACATTGGTAATGTGTTCTTTTCAGTTTTTTGTTTAGTTCTATGCTCAAAAAGACCCGGTTTTCAAAAAAAAATCTCATCGTTTTAATTAAATGAAAACTGTATATAGCAAAATTAGAAGAGAATTTTCATGATTAACTGAATTCAAATATTCTAAAAGTCAAATTTTCATTATTTCATCTTGGACAGAAAAGTTTTCGTTATTTATTGACATTAATTGTTTCTAGAATGGTCATCCATATGATTTTCATGAGTTTAACACATGAGTTACTCTATTTTTTCATGCAAGCACTTGAGCGCTCGTCGATAGAGAATAACTTTTTTTTTTTTTTTACATTTGTTAAACCAAGTTTGCTTTTATAAAATGACGGAAGAAGATTAGTCTCGAAATCCGTTTCATATTTCGAAATATAAAAAACACAGAAATTTATATAATTATCATTGTAGAATGGATAGTTCCCGATCATCTTTACCAAATGTTGATCGAGCTAATTCGACATTATTTAAGCGTTACCTCGAAGAACAACATCAATCAGTAATTAAATCTAATAATTATCCACAATTATCACGTCCGATTAATTCAACAATACAAATTACACATACACATCGACAGCAACAACATCAAGATACTTATACATCAAAATTAAATCATAATAATAATAATAATGAAACAGTTATAATAAAACGAAAATATTCTAATGGACGAAAACCAACAAATGATCCATCTAAACAACGTACATCACATACAAGTCGATTTATGAAACGTTTTCAACGTCAATATAAAAATCGTGATACAATAACGAATGTACAAAAACGTGGTTAGTGTAAAAACATAGAGAACCTAATCATTTCATTATTTAAAAATTGTTTTGTTTGTTTTTTTTATTGAGATGGAAGACCTCGTTTTGAATTTCATGATCCATCAACTACAAAACAAATTCGAACTGATCAAGAAACTCATTGTACATGTCTTGTTTCATCTGATCGAAACGTAGACGAACATCAACATCATCATCATCATCATCATCATTCTTCTCCCACAAAACCATTCCAAGTGCCACGTCTTTCATTGAATGAACTTTTTCATTCATCTTCACAACATCGACGACAACCAACTCAAACAGTAATAGTACCACCAGTATCACCTAAACCTATTCGATCACCATTACTTATGTTACCACCTACAACTGAGAAATCTACACGACCTGGTAATTTTATTTGATCATAAACATGAAAAATTAAAACAAATGAACATTTTTTTTTCTTTATTAGAATCTATTTCAAATGTAACATATCAAATCGAACAAAATTCACTTCCCTCACCATCAATAGAACCAGTATCAGCTATGAATATTGAAACGGAAACAACACTTTTGCTTGATCCTCCAACAATAAATTTATCTAATGAATATTGGCCAATAATTAACGACTTTTTACAAGAAATATCAATTGAAATGAGTGATAAACCAAGTGTTGATATTGTTTTAGAAATTGAAGAATCACTTGCACAACGTATTTATGATTGTATTGTTGAACAAGAAGATGAAAATGAACATGATACGAAATCTTATTCAACAACAACAAATGATTCATCTGCTTTATCAGCAGCACAACCACCATTAAATAATGTAATTTCACATGAATCTAATGATTTACCAGCATCACCTATAAATACAACTACTAGAGAACCAATCAATAATCGAGAAAAATGTAAATCACATCTTTTCTCTTTTTATAATACATTATATATTGAATTCATTTAGACTTTCAACCAATTCGTGAACCACCAACAACATCATTTAAGAATCTTGATCGAGGTCTGATCTATATTTTTTTTAATGAAATTTTAACTTTTTTGTTTTTCTTTTAGATCGACATTCAACACCTTTTAATCGTATCTCACAACAAATACAAACTGGTATTCATTATTTCCTAAAACTCGAGCTAATAGAAGTGCTGAAATAATTAAGATAGAAATTTTCAACTTCCACAGACAATGACAAACACAACCATCGAAACGACGCAAACCATGACAGATACCTTAGCAATACCCTCTGCCGCTTCACAGACCTTGTCAGACATTGCTGATGTATGCCGAGATAGAATCGACATCGGTAAAACTTTCAGCCAGGCTGGCCTGTCGATAGACCAGTAGTTATCGATGCGTCTTATTAATTGTTTTGTCCTTAGCATCTCACATAGGATGTTTAATGAAATTTTGTTGAAAGTTGCCTATGTCAAATATATCGTATGAAAAATCATCCATCCAGAGTCAGTATGAATTCTAGACCGGTTTCATCTCAGGATATAGGATCATAGACCGCATATTGATAACGTCTCGCTATAATATATGAACAACTTATTGCATTTCCAGATCATTAAGTAAAAGAATAGTGAAGCCATGTGCTCCAATACAACAATCTCTTTATAGTTAGTAACAGCAGCTACATCTTGTTCCATATTTTAATGTCGCAAGACTCGTGCTAAAAACTGTTTCTTTTATTTAGATATTCGATCGCCATTTGCTCAATCTTTATTTGAACCAGTAAATCTTTTACGAACAGTTGCAACTGGTAGTCATGATGATAATGATGCTTTTAATTTTTTTCCTTCATCATTTTCCTTTGAAAATCATCAAAATTTAAATGCAGATTTTACTTTATTTCAACAACAAGACCATCAATCAAAAGGTGAATCATCAACAACATCATATCATCATTCGTTACCATTTTTAAATCATCTGCTTCCGCCACGAACAATTCCAATCAGTACAAATACTTCAGCATTTAAACCTATTGAACCCGCTAATACACGTCCAACAACATCATTTGCATTAAAACGACCTCAAGTTGTTAATAGTTCAATAGGAACAAATTGGTTCGGGCAAAGTTAAGATAGATTAAAATAGTGTCGACTCATTTTTCCTTCTCATTTGGTCAGATGACTTTATTTTATACATATCTTTCTTTGGTTTTTTTTCTTGTCTTTTTTGTTAAACTTTACTGTTGTCTTTTTTTCTTTCTTTTGGTCATCTGTGATTTTTTTTTATACTTAATAACAATCATGAATAAATAAAATGATAGTCAGATTTCTTTACTGTCTGAATACAATTATTCATGCCCAGGATGTGACAGAGTTATTTTACTGATCACTGACGACATTGACTTTTACTGGTTACGATTCATAGACGGAAAAATTCTAAAGATCATCCAAAATAATTCATGATTCGCATTTTGTGTTTTTTTTTTTTGAAAGCATAGACGTATTTATTGTAATAGTTTACGTTGCTTCTTTAAATTGAAAAAAATAGCTAAATGCTTTGATATAATCAGCTCATCAGTGTTTCACTGCCAATTAGTGTCAATGAGTCGGTGCTTCGGTAAAGTTTCTTAAGCAGTGTGACAGGTGTCGGTGAACTCTAGTGTCAGTATCATAAATGCTACAGTAGATATCAATACATCACTTCGGTATCTTAGAATATCAATTAAATACTTTTCAACAGTTGTGAATGTACCCTTTATGAAACTCTTTATATGTACATGATCTTACGTGAAAAAAATCAATGCACGTTTTAACCTATCAAAATACAAAATTCATGTCGATTAACTCAAAATTAATCGAAAACATTGAAAACCTGGATATCACTTATCACTGGTGATCTTTGATTGCTTTCAGTAGTTTCTCACTGCTCGAAGTCCTTTTAATACCCTTAACGCCTTTTGATGATTTTCGGTAATAAATATCAATTTATTTCTAATTGATACTGTAGTAATAAAATCTCAGAAAGGATTACGGAGTTTTCAATTGTATTACAAAACTCAGTATAATGCTGATTACATACTGATTATTTTCAAATCGGATTTATTTCCATTAACATCAACATATTTTCTTTGGACAAATCAGAGTTGTCAGGTCAAAGTTGTTGACCTAATTCTTGCATTGTGAACATTAAATATTGATGTATTGCCGTATTATTGGAGAATACTTTGACAAATTCATCCGATGCCAGCAAGAAATGTTTGAAGGGAATATCAATTTAGTTTTTTAGAATTAACATTGACTAACAAAAGAATTTGTTAGGTTCAAAAACAATTGGATAGTAATATGATCATTCGTGGTGTTGCAAGAATCGATTGTCAAATGCAAACTTCCTTCAATGTAATATCACTTATTTCCTATGTTTTCTTGTATCTAGTCGTTGTATGCCTAATTATATGTTGTTTGTTGCTATTATAGTTACATATTTTCCTTTATAGGAAACGGTACTGATATGATCAAAAAAGTGCATTAATTCAAGACTTTCCTATATGAAAAATATTCATGATTATTGTCTCTTCGTTATAATTTGTTATTTTGTACAAGAACTAGTTATGCTTATCGACCGGGTGGTTCATTGAATCATTCGTCATTTGGTTATCAAAAACAAACATCTTTCTATATTTCTGATTCGACAGTTATTGATATAGTTCATAATCAATAATGCCATTGTGAAATACTGAAGTTTTGTTATTGGGTTTGGATGCACGCTTAGAGAAGACCAACACTCATACCTACACTACTTTTGAATCTAGCGTGACGGTGAAGGAGCAATGTCTTTCTAAAGACAGGGTTAGTTTTCCGGAGTTTCACATCAACAATTTGGAAGAGGCAATCTGGATAAAATATTGATTCACACCCACATCCTTTATGGGTCTTTCAATAGCTGTCATATTTATCTTCATTTTTTTTGCATGCTTATCGTTCCGGTTCCTGATCTGTAGGCATCCCAAACGAGAAAAACGTTGCCTTTTGTGAACTCGCATACAAATCGAATATCACTCGAAAATGCTCATACAATCATTTAGCATTGTTTAACAATAAACATTATCTGCTTATGTTTATTTCAAAATTCTTTTTTTTTATGTTTCATTATCAATGAAATATCTTCAATATAGAAGATAAGAAAAAAAAACATAGGAGCATAGCTGAATGAACACAAAACAAAAAACAAAATGTTAATGTCTACATGTGTATTCACCTTCAATCGTTGAAGATAAAAAAACAAACGGATAACAATCATGTAGTATTTAACTATAACAAGACAAAAAAAACCATTCGATACTCGAAAAGAAAGAAAAACAAAAAGAAAACAAACGGCAAGTTCTGTATTCAGTGTTTTTATTCTTCTTCTTATTCAGTAGCTGTTGGTGTTGCTCGTTTAGTTTGATAAGCAACTTTTAATTGTGTATTTTTAAGTGTTAATGTTGGTCCATGTTTAATAGCAGCAGCGGCTGAATTATCATCAGGAAATGTCACAAATGCAAAACCAGGTCGTACACCTTTATTTTTTGCTTTAGCTGGAAATAATTCTATTTTATTTGCTTTTGGAAAGAGATTTTTTATATCATCTTCGATAACATGTTCTGGTAATTGACCAACATAGATTGCATTTGTTGAAAGTTGCTTTTCTAAAATAAAAATTTATTAAATAGAAAAAAAACAAACAAACATTGAAACTCATTTCTACAAACCACTTTTCGTTTTTTCTTTTTTATTTGTATTTTCATTTGATGGTGTTTGTTTTTTCTGATTTTTTTCTTGTTTATTATTTGCATTAGGTGCTTGTTGTTCTTGTTTTTTATTTGATTCATTATTTGTCTTTGCTTGTTGTTTACCACCTTGTGCAAATGCATAGGAAACATTTACTTTTTCACCACCAATTTGTGTATGAGCACTTAATGCTGCAGCACAATCAGCTTCATTTGCAAATGAAACAAAAGCAAATCTAAGCAAAAAAAAAACAAATTTTTTATAAAAAAAAATGAAAAGACAAAAGATAAATAAAACATACTGAATAGCTTTATGATTTGGACCAACTTTACGTTTTTGCATTTTAACTGATGTTGCTTTTGGATAAAGTTCTTTCATTTCAGATACACTAACACTTTCTTTTATTGAATTAATAAATAATTGTGTTTTATTAAGTTGTTTATTAGCATTTGCTGGTGATGTTTCTTGTTTTGCTTTTTGTGCCGGTTTAGTTTCTGATTTAGTCGGAGTCGACAATGGTTTTTGTTTTGATGGAGTTGAAGTTGATGATGTTTGTTTTAAAGCAGATTTAAGTGGTGCTGTAGGTTTAGATTCTTCATCATCATCATCATCCTCGTCGTCTTCATCTTCATCATCCTAAAGAAAATTTATTTTAGTTTTTTTTGTTTCAAAAGAGACTTAAATATTAACTTACGTCGTCGTCGTCGTCATCGTCCTGTTATTGAAGAAATAATAGGAAAAAGATATTAAGTAAAAGAAAAAAGAAAATGATCAACTTACATCATCTTCGTCATCTTCAACAGCCGATGGTTTGGCAGCAGGTTTAGTCTGAAAATTGAAATCATTATATAAGCGAAGAATTTATTTAGTTGTACTTACTTGTTTCGAAACCGGAATGGGTTTGGTTGTCGTTTTTGTAGGTTTTTGGTCTTCTTCATCTTCATCATCATCATCGTCGTCGTCATCATCATCTTCGTCATCGTCATCATCATCCTGAAAAAAGAATAGTGATGATTATGAAATTAAGAGTGTGATTAATTATGCTTACGGATTCATCATCGTCTTCAGCAGCCGATGGCTTGGCAGCAGGTTTAGCCTAAACATTTAGATAGTTTAACTTATGAAATAGCGACTAATCAAACTTACTTGTTTTCCAGTTGCAAGTGGTTTTCCAACAGGTTTTTTAAGTGTCACTTCTTCTTCTTCTTCATCATCATCGTCGTCATCGTCATCATCATCTTCATCGAAATCGAGCTAAAAAGAAATAAGTAGAAATAAAAAATCTAAAATCGTGATCTACATAATAAGAAAACTTTTCTCATTCAGATAGGGAAAATAATGGGCCCTGCATTAGAGCTCGTCAAATTAGTTTCGGGCCTGACAATATGGAACCCGATGAAATCTGGTCGATTGAGAAATGCGTAGGATGCGATGGTTATTAAATACAAAAAAAAGCGGAAAAATATCTCTAATTTAAACTTTTCTTTCGTAGAAAACTCTTACTTCATCATCATCTTCATCGTCGTCATCATCCTCTTGTTTTTTTCCTTTGCCTTTCAAACCATTTTTATTTCCTGCAGGAACATTTTTACCAGTGACTGGAGCTTCATTCTTTGGCTTTTTTGCTTGAGGACCTAACAGAAAATAATTAGATTCTATGCTTGATATGGAAATAGGTATACCTGATTTATCAACAGCATCAATTGTACGTTTTTGAGTTTCAGCTGATGTTGCTTTACTTGAAACTGTTTGATCAGTAGGCTTGTTTTTTTTTTGAGCTGAATTATCGATAACACCTGGTTTAGTTAATTCTGCTTTGCCTTTGTTCTTATTTTGAACAGCAATTGGTGTTGCTTGTTTGGCTGATGTAGGTGGAGTTTTTTTAGATGATTTTTCTTCTTCTTCTTCTTCTTCATCATCATCATCATCATCCTATTGAAAGAAAACTCGATGTGTTTTTTTACAAAACAAAGATTGATTATTTACATCATCGTCATCATCATCATCATCGTCGTCGTCATCATCATCATCATCATCATCATCATCATCATCATCTTCATCTTCATCTTCTTCGACATTTTTGCCCGCTGATGGTTTTGCTGCAGCTTTATCCTTATGGAAAAAAAAATTGATTGAATTTTTTCTCCTAATTATTATATTTTCGAACTTACTGATTTTCCTCCAGAAACCATTTTTGCAACTGTTTTTTTTAAATTTTTTTCATCTTCTTCATCTTCATCATCATCGTCATCGTCATCGTCTTCATCATCATCTTCAAAAACCATCTAAATAAATGAGAATATTATCGATCATTTCTAACATTTTTTAAAGAATATTTAAAACATACGGATTCATCTTCATCATCTTCGTCTTCATCCTCATCATCATCAGAAGCAGCTGCTTTTTTACTTTGAGCTTTTACACCATTTTTATTTGCTGATCCTTTAGCAGGAGATGCATCACTTTTTAGTTTTTTTGATTTAGGACCTAGACAAAACAAAAAGCCAAAACTTATCATTCGAATAGAAAAAAACAGAAAAATAAACAAACCTGATTGATCATCTGCATCAAATGATCGTTTTTGTGGTTCGGCACGTTTATTTTGAAAAGCTACTTTAAGTTGTGTAGTTTTAAATGTAGCACCTTGTTTAACAGCTGCTGCTGCTGAGGAATCATCGGGAAATGTAAGAAAAGCATGACTAGAATATAACACATCATTGAAATAAAACAAAAACCTTAAAAAGCTAAGAACAAACCCAGGCCGAGTTCCTTCAGCTGGTGCAAGGTGTACATTTTTTGCTTTTGGAAAAAGTTTTTTTAAATCACTTTCTTGAATTTCAGCAGGTAATTGACCAACATAAACACTATCAGTCATGAATTCACGTTCTAAATAATTGATTAAAAAAAATAAATTAACTTGTAACATAAAACAGATGAAAATTTACTAGTGTCTGAAAATCTTCCACCGCCTCGTCCTCGATCTTGTCCACCACCAAATTTACTACCTCGACTGCCACCACGACTACCTCCACGATTGCTAAAACCTCGACTACCACCACGATTACCTCCACGATTACCAAAACCTACACTACCACCACGGCCTAAAATAAAAACATCAATACTAATGTCTTGATTGATTTCGAAATATTCATCTTACCTCGTCCGCCGCCACCACCACCACCACCTCCTCGACCTCCTCTGAAACCTCCACGACCACGATTACCACCGCCGCCTCGTGAGTTTTGTCCGAAAGCCATTATCAAATAGTATATAAAAGATGACGATTGATCTATAAAAAGAAAAGACAATGCAACTTCAATACAAATAGAAGCGAAGTATAGTGCAATGATCTTGTAATAAAATTTAATTTTATTATTTTTTCTCTTTGTCAATAAAAAACTTCGTAGTATAAAATGAAACCTTTTTTTTATGATATCTTTTTTTTACATCTAATACTCATATGATCTCTTAAAGCATCACACATAAAATTCAGAAATATTGCAAAAAGAACGTAGTTTGGAATAAGAAATGAATATTCAACAGTTAGATAATTATTTAGTACTACTAAAAATGATAAATTAATAATGAAGTGCATGAATATTAAAATCATATTATTCGAAAGAATTGGGGATTCTTTTTTCAACTGACTTGTCTAAAATCGGATCAGAAATAAATGTTTTATAGGTTAGTTCGACGATGCTGATTTACGAAGAAAAACTATGTATTTGTCCAAAGTGTTTCCTAAAGAATAATGTTACGATAGAGAACATAGCTGCATTCATCCATTGAGAAAAACATGCGAATGTTGAAAAAACTATTGTAAAGTTAAGTGCGAAAAAGAGAATGGTAATTCTTGGTTAAGTACCAACAACCAGTAAAAATCAAAGAAACCTTCATCTTAAATGCAATTGTTCATGCAGAGCAAAAATTTTAAAAATATATCTGTTACACATTTTCTCCTATTATTAGTAGAGAACTTTAAAGTTTTCAGATTTTTTTCAAAATTTTCATAGAGGAAAAGATAAACAAACTTTAGATGTCACTAGTATCTAGTCAGTAGCGGGCCAGAACCAAAATATTTGGTGTGGCAACAGTAATTTTTTGCTGTGGCAATCGCATGAAAAGTCGTTTTCCTCAACGTTTTTTGTCCAATTATCGATTATTTTGAACTTTTTTGGTGTGGCAATTGCCACACTTGGCCACCGCGTCGATCCGCCGATGGATGTACAATACAGCCGTATTTCTTTTCATTTTCAATAATCATTTGTGTTACTAATATGAAAATATTAAACAGAAAATGCGAATTAAAAAAAGGCTATTCTAAATTATTTTATTTTTTCTTTCTCATTCTTCACTGTTTCCCTATATACACGTATAAAATTCGTTTGAATTACATTCGATATCTATTAATTTTTATTCAATTTAATTGAAAGGAAAAAATCTAGTAGTTTTTTATCTGACTTATAACGTTCAAACAAAAAGAATATATTATCATTGTTCATTGTTTCTGGTCATTGAACGATATCTATTTGATGTTGAATGAAGTAGTTCGTGAGCAACTTTATGAATAATTTCATGTTCATCTTCATCAATGTTATCATTATCATTATCAGCATCATCATCAGATAAATAACCAATAATAAAACGAACTTTACCAGATGGTTCATCACTATCTTGTTCTTTTTCAACGTGATTAAAATCTTCAGGAATAGCAGCAAATTGTTTTTCAATATCGATCTGACTTTCTGTACATTTATCATTATTAATTGATCGTCGAAGTGAATCATTTAAAACTGTATTTTCTGTATATTCTTCATCAAGAAAATGTTTACGTGCATATACTCGTTGATATCGATCAACAAGTACAGAAACAAGCATTGAGACAACTGATACACCATAAATAGCAGCTAAACATGCTAAACTACGTCCAAGTGCAGTAATAGGAACTAAATCGCCGTATCTAAAAGACAAAAGAAAAATTAAAAACCTATAAAAATCTTCGTTTTGTATTTGTACCCGACTGCAGTTAATGTAATAATACCATAGTAAGTTGCTTTGGGTATTGAATCAAAAAGGTCTTTATTAACATCATTTTCAGCAAAATAAATTGCTGCACCAAATAGAAAGCCACTTAATGTTAAAAATGATAATAATATTATAAAGTCAGGTATTGACTCTT
Organism: Rotaria sp. Silwood1; assembly: GCA_905250075.1. Lineage (NCBI taxonomy): Eukaryota > Metazoa > Rotifera > Eurotatoria > Philodinida > Philodinidae > Rotaria > Rotaria sp. Silwood1. Next base: position 970,221 of record CAJNOP010000059.1, read on the forward strand.
TTAATGTACTACCAAGTACACGTAATGATTTAATATGTTGAAATATACGATAAAGTTTAAATACGCGTAGAAAACGAACTATACGTAAAATAATTAAACAAAAATAAGTTTCTCGAGGTATTTCTTTATGAGTACCAAGAAGACTAATGACTAATGTTATATAATAAGGAACTAGATTAAGAATATAAAAAGAAAATTATTATTTATTTAAGAAAAAAAGGAATATTAAATTTACCGATTGCAAAAAAATCGACCCAATTTGGAATTGATTTAATAAAATCAAAAAAAGATGGACAAGATATTAAACGCAGAAGAAATTCTATGGTAAAAAAACCAATACATATTGATTGAATTATAAAGAATGGTGATTGAAAATTTGGTGGACAAAGACGGCGAGTTGTTTTACTGTCACTATCAATAAATAAGCCTAAAAAGAAAAATAACAAGTGTGAATCGTATGAACATAGAAACTAAGAAAACTTGTCAAATGTGAGTCTCAGAAAAATGCATTTAAGGTATCATAGAAGGAATTCGAAAAGTTTTCAATCAATCTTATTAATTGATTTACAAATTAAAAGAGAGACATAAATGGAATAACTGATAACAATTTACATGAAAAACTTATATTAAAGATGGAAAACTATATAGCAATCTGATCAACAGTCAGTAGTAGCGAAACCAATCTGACAGCTTTGAAATGAACTCATGATAGGTTGAGCTCTCCCTAACTTCACAAAGAGTTACTTTAACATAGTTTTCAAAATCTCTGAAAGTAAGTTCTATAGTCTGATGGAACTATTCTGAATACTGGAAAAAATTCTGTTTGTTCCGCGTGATCCTAGACTTGAACCGATCTCTGAATCCATCATTAATAATCATTAGCAAAATGACCAAACCCTATGCTTGCTCTGTTCTGCTTATGAAGGAACCTCTTCAACTGCCTGCTTCCGGTATCGATGATTTTTTTTGCTTTGTAGATACTACAGTGTTCTAATGAAAAACTGTAAAACATTTGAGTTCCTATTAAGATTTGATTAAGCTATCGAATTATTAATATGCGTATTTTCTAGAAACATTAGACTTGCGGAAAACCCGCATTTTCGAATTCTGAACTAAAACACGACACACATAAAGACCTCACATCGAGACTAGTGGATAGTACATATGACGTGCATTTTTTGAAAGTTTCATATTTCGACGAGGCTTTGATTAAAACTTCTGGATAATTTTTATGAAAGCTAGTCTAGTTGAGTTCTCTCTATACCCAAAGTTTCCGATTGAAATTCAAGAAAAACGATTTTTTCGAAAACTTGTTGTTTCTAGAACATACAGAGCATAAAAATTCGATAGCTTAGTCGAATCTCAATAAGCACGCTAATCATTTTAGGGTTTTTATTAAATTAGAATATATTATATATAGGCAAAAAAATCATCGAATATGAAGTCCAATAGAACTAATTTCTTATGGTAAATTAGATATTTTCTGCAATATCACTCAAACTGTTTACATAGCTACATATTGAACTCTATCACTGTTGTTTATCATAAAATCAATTATATTTCACAAATATGTAGAATAACAGACAAGCTATCCAATCTCTTTTTTTAAATTATTAATCAATCAAGCGATCGCAGTCATATCATACAATCTTATGATTTCATTTCATATTTAAATCAACCACATCTAGCTCAGAATACTCTTGTCTGTGATTTAGTCCCCTAATTCTCTACATACCATCTCCTTCGTATTTGCATTTATTATTATGCGTTTCATGATAATTTGGTAATGTTTGTATTGCAAGTTCAGTTGCAGATAATAATATAAAAATAATAGAAAATATATTAATAATTTTTGCTGTCATTGAATATTGTGGATATTCTAAATTTGCCCATAATTGACGACAAAAACGATTTTGTGGTAATTTAACTTTTTTTGCTTCTTCTAAATCTTCATCTTTTCGTACTTGTTTAAGTGCATCTAAACCTAAATCAAAAAATGCTATTTCTTCTAAAAATGTATCAAGTGAAACATTGTCTGGTCGACGAAGACGTCCAGATGATTGATAAAAATAAAGTATTGCTTCAAAACATAATCGATGTCGATCAAAAAAAAATTCATCATTTTTTTTATCATAAAAACATGATCGACGTTGAATATTTCCAAGTAATGTATTTGGATAACGTTCAAGTGTTGATTTATATGTTTCAAAACGTAAACCACTAACATTAATAACAATACGTGAATCATTTTGATTATCTGATTTTCTTTCATTTTTGAAATTTGATTGTTCATAACTTTTACGTCGACGTAAATCAATAATACTTTGAAGATGTTCAAGTCTTCATAGTAGAAAAATTAAAAAAAGCTGTATAATATAAACGTATTTTTTCTTTATATACTTAGTCACTGTTTGACCGGTCCATTTTGGATTTTTATAAATTGTTTCTATGCTAAATAAAATAAATTTATTTGTTATAAACACAAGAAATATTATGATTTCTTACCTGAATTTTGTCATGATATCATTGGTTTGTATTTAAACAAAAGAAAAGATATATTAAGCAGTTTTGTTTAGAAGAAACAATCGTCAATTTTTTCATTCATATAAAACATTAAAAAGAAAATGAAAGAAATGCATCATTAATCAACCGTAACAAAATCGTTTATTAGTTCAATGTATCGAATTATTTAAATGAACGATAACGATCATTCATTCTTTTTGTTCTCGTAAAATACATGTTGTCATTTAAACTCATTAATATGAAAAAAAAACATTTCTAATAGAGATATCGAAATTAAACAAAACACTCATTATAAACAAAAACAAACTCTAACACAAGTGTGAATGTAGGTGTGAGTATAGCGAAAATAGAAACTACAACTCATCACCTCTGAGAGTCCCAGGACTTAAGAAGTCACGAAGTGCCATCATTGCTGAGGGCTTGAGCTTTCGAACTCTTATAATCACAGAGATACGAGTAGTATAAAATATTATCCTGCATGGGTACAGCTTTTCGTAGCTGAAATCAGACAGCACCTAAATAGTTGTACCGGTAACCGACCGTACTATTTAGTTTTTTCCAGACACAGCAACAAAACAAAAGCAAGTGATTCAAAAGTTACTTGATGTCTTTCTGCTTCTAAAATCCAATCGATTTCGCTAAATATACATTTAGTTCTTGCCGATTAGGTTAGAATGGAATGCACTATTGTCATCAAATCTCATAATTGTGAATACATCTACAGATATATTTTTCTCCATCATCATTATACATGTTCACCTGTTTGATAATTCATTTTACTCTACATGTGTTCAATGACTCCATTATACAATTCATCATCATCTGTACATGAGTTTTCATTAAAAACAAATTCTTTTAGTAACACAACATTGTTTTCCACTTCTTTGATCCGTTCTCAACTAAAACTTTTTTGCAATATGATCGAATCGATTTTCACTTCGATTCATTGATTTACATTAGTAGTTTGAAAAAGTAAAAATATTTTGAAATGTTGCGATCTGATTAATTACTAGATCGGGTTCGGATGCGAGATCATACTGAGATCCAAATCAACATTGTGTTTATGTCTGACACGCAGACCATGCTTCAGAATGCTAACATAAGATTTATAGGAATTGTTTGAATTATTACACACAGCGTGGATGAAAAAATGTAGTTATTCGATTGATCTTGCATAACGAATAACTTTCAATTTTTTGCGTATAACTCCTTGCGTTCAATTAATTGTTCACGTGATCATTAACAACGTGATATTGATTTTTCAAGATAATCACGATAGTAAGCGTTTAATAAAAGTTGTGATGGATACTATTGAATTTTTATTTGACGAGTGCATTGTTCTTTGCTAATACTTGGCCAATTGAAACAGTTTAGGTGCAATAAAGAAAAGATTGAGAGGAGAAAGATTTGAAAATAAATTAATATTGAAAAATTAAATAGCTCACGAATGATAAAATTACCTAGTCCATTCAAGCAAGTGATAGATAAAAATGGAGAGCGGTTACATGAACATTGATGCACGTTTTTTTTCTTGGTATGTTTAAAAAATTTCGATTTGTGAATTTCGTTCCAATCACTAGTTTTCATTTAAATATTCCTAATAAAACAGCGAAAAAATGCTCACAAAGTAATTCAAAAAAATCCCTATGAATTTTAAATTATTTGTATCTCTGTGAGTACAAAAAATAACAAGCTCAAATTCTAGTGTAGAATAGATCTATATGTCTAGTATATCGAGTGTGACAAAAGTTTTGCGATATTCTCTGTTTTGCATATAGCTCTTCTCAGAAACAGGATCAAATGTTGATCTTTTTTTTCAAAAGATGCGCCAATGAATGTTCTACTCAAATGACAAGACGAAATCTTTATAGCTATTTTCGAATTTTTAATCGACCACTAATACTGAACACGTCGTGTGTCATCCTCTTATTTCCTGCAAGAAAAAACCGAAAAAAATCATATTGTGATTGGCAACTAAGGTTATTTTCAATCAAATCGACATTGGATAAAATAGACTATTCCACATACTGTAAAAAAAACCAAAATAATGTATTGCTCTACTAATACTTCTTACGAGATCAGTAATGGTTTTTGTCTCAATGTATTTTCATCATCTTCAGTTGAGGCCAAGTTCTCATAGTATTATTTTGTTAAGCTTAATTCCTATTTTCTTTTGCTGTCAATAACCGAATGAGTTTAATCAAACGATTTGTGCATCGAGCACACTGTTTTTAGATGGTATATTTGAGAGCAACACAGTAAAAAACGTTTTACTTCAGAATGAAAAATTCAGATCATTTGACAAAGACATTATTTTTCACTTGTATTTGAGATAATGATAAGTAATAATCTTGGTGCTTTGAAGACAACATAAGGTGTTTGATTGGTGTCAAACATTATAGCTAAAATGATTGAACAAATTTCAACAAGTTTCAGCTTACTCTTATTTTCCTTTGTAGGAGATAACATGATGATACACATGTTCACTGTTAACAGTCTATTAAAGTTCTGAAAATAGCAATAAAGATTTCGTCTTGTGATTCAAATAGGACATTCAATGGCGTATCTTTGACATATGAGAACCGAGGAGAAGTGTTCCTTTAAAGATCAGGTTGACCCTCTGGAAGTTGTAACTCGCTTCATCGGAAGATAAAATTTAGATAGAACACTACTCTAATCTTCATTCATCATTTTTGTTCAAAACATAAAAAATACAGGGCTATTCAAATATTGAAGTGACAAGATATGTCCAATTGCATAAAGATTTATTTTTGCTTACATACCCAAATGACTTAGTTCCAGAAAAAAAAGAAACGTAATTTTCATTTGTATATCAACAATTCATTTATTCATATCTGAATAATCTTCATTGAAAATATCTAATATGATTTACTAATTATTTACTATCTAAAAAAAGATCATTTCGTCATCCAATGTAAAATCACGTATCAAAAACCAAAGTGAAATGATAAAAAAACACACACACACAAAATGGCTAATGGAATATTTTAATGATCAACATGTTCATCAAGTTTTAATGTTGAAAACCAATCACGTACGTTAAGTTCAATAATACCCTTTGGTGCATTTACATTAATTGTTGAACTAGCAGATTCATCCGAAATAAATCCTAATGTTATAAATGAATAACATTTTAAATGAATATAAAAAATATTGATATATTTACCTTTTACTTGAACAGTTTTATCTTTTCGTTTTGTTTGTCTATGAAAGTGTTCAGCTTCGTCAGATACTTGTACACGCTTACCGACAAGATCTAATCGCACACCAACTGTATCTATTACACCCATATTAACATCACCTTAAACCAATACAATTTTTTTTGCAAGAAAACAAAAAGAAAAAAAAAAGAAAAAGATTTAAACCTTGTTGTGCACGTATTGTCGATAAATCAGTCGCTGTAAAAAATACTTTTACATTACCTTCTTCACATTGAACATTTACATCACCATCAACGGATGCTAGAAATCAATAGAAAATATTTTAATCTTCATTCAAAAAGAAATCTGTCCTTTTGAATTTTGTTAATCTTCTCACCTATACTAATCGAACCCGCGTGTAAATCCACTAATAAAAAAAACATTGAATTCAAAAAAGCAAAAATTCAAAATAAACTTTATATACCTATTCCATGCCCATGTAAATTTCCTAAACGAAAATGTCCATTTTGTCCTTGTAGACGAAAATGATCCGAATATAATCTTTTAAGTTGTATATCGGCATTTTCAACTTTTAATCGAACATAACTACCTTGTAGTTTTGATGCTTGTATCATCTAATTCATCAAAAAATAAAACATACGAAATATATCTAAACCAGATATATTTACACCATCTCGTCCTGTACTTAAATCAATTGTTCCGTGTAAAGAACCATAACATGTTATATTTCCATTTTGACTATGAACAACAATACTATCTCCCTATAACAAGGAAATACTTAAATTTCGATTACATCTATATATATAATGTTCAGTGTCTGTTTCTCTGTGCCAGGTCAAAGGTTAAAGATCGAATACGGCTATAAGGGGAAGTCCCAAGAACTACTTATCGGGGACTCATAAGTCCTCAAGGGCCGTTCTATGGGGGTACCCGTAGGTCTTCAAGAGCTATCCTATGGAGGAACCCATAGGTCCTCAAGGGCTATTGTATGGAGGTACCCATAGGTATTGAAGGGAGTAAGGTAAAAAGGCAATAAGGATATAAGGCTGCAAGAGCTACAAGGGATATAAGGCTATAAGGGCGAAGGCTACATGGACTATAAAGATATGTGCGATATAAGAGTATGAGGCCGTAGATATCTATCTATATACATAATATCGAGTGTGTGTAGTTCTGTTACCGGATGAAAAGTTAAATGTCTGAGGTCATATGTTAAAAGAGAAAACAACCGTGCAATGTGCACGGGCTGATGCTAGTATTAAATATATTTCAATTTTTTCACTAACAACAATATTTTTTAATGAACATTCGCCTTGTTTTGTTTGAATCTAGAAATATGCAACAAAAAATATGAAAAATAATATCCATTAGTATTTTTTTACATGTACTCGAGGACAATGAAGATATTCAACATTAACATTATTGTTGTCTGTACAAACAACATCAAGTTCTGAAATAACAAATTAAAAGAATTTTTTTAATAATTCATAAAAACAAAATTACTGACCATAATGAGGAGGAATTTGACAATAAACTTCAAGAGTATGAGCTTGATCACTCAATTTTTTTGCACCTTAAAATTAATTAAAAGCATAAAATCTTGACATTTTTCAAAAAAAAAATCATTTACCTAGTTGAGTAAATTGTCCATCGATACGAAGATGTCGATTGTCTGGATTGTATACACTTGAAAATTTAAATAATGTATTCCATTCTTCTTTAGAAAATTGAAAACCACTATCACCTATCAATATCTTCATGTAAAAGATTCCTTTTACGTTTTAAATTAAATCAATACCGTAAATAGTAAAAAAAGCTTTATCAAGTCTTGGAAAATCTTTCTGATGTATTGGTGTTACATAGAGATTAAATGGGCATCGGACTTCTAAACGGCCTTGGTTAATAACATTTATTGTTTCAGTATAGATTGTTTGAACTTGAGCATTTCTCATAACAGATGTTGGCGAAGTATCTAATCCACGAAAACAACGCCATGGTTGTTTTAGAAGACCAGATAGCCATTTCACATTTGGATGAGCAGCCAAAACAATTGTACGAGAAAAGTAAATCATTGCATATCTAAAAAACGTATTTGATCTTTAGAGTTTATAAGTAATAAAACAAAAAAATAAACAACAAAGCAAGCAAGGGAATTTCGATAATAGCGGTGGAGCCAAAAAAAAGCTTGGAGAAAGGGATCAGCGCTTGTTTGAAGCTGAAAAGCAGATATTTTCCTCACCTGTAGTATAGAATTGTTTCATTTGTAGAGAAAGTTTAAAAGTTGCTGCAGAGATGATGAGGAAATCTATTCAAGTACCAAATCACTGTTCAATTAATACGGTGTTCACTTGATGAGTGCTAATGAATAATAGGAAACTCTAAAATGGTTTGTGATACTATGTCTTCGTTTTTGAGATATCGATATTTTACTGGGTTTTTCAATAAAAAGCGGTGATCCCACTCTAGTTACATGGGAGATTAACTTTCGGATTTCGACTTTAAATTTTGCATAAAGTTCTTTATGACATTAGTTAACTGTACAAGTTGTAAATTTTCTAGTGTTTTCGCTTTACAGATGTAGAGGGTAAGGGCACATAAGAGTCGTTGTCGAGTCATCCTATGTTTTTCTCCATTCATAATTTACTTAATGTAGAATTTCAAGAAAAATCGTTTAACTACAAAATAAGATGATACCTCAAGAACTCACATCTTTTCTCACACAAACTATTAATATTCTCGCTTGTATCGTAAATGCATGACTCATACATAGAAGGATGACTCGTATAAATTTTCTCATATTGAAACATTTCTAAGTGAAAACCATTTTAATCGATTATCTGTCCTGCAGTTTCTCTATGGTAAAAAGCTGTTAGCGTAATCCTTGCGGGATTAACATGTGAAACACGATCTAGCTGCTTTTCCTAATTGCAGGGGAATTTTTTAAATTTATCTATTTCGGAGCACATTTCTAAAATATTGTTTTACCCATTCCTTCAAAACTGGGATCAAAAATTAGTTTATACATTATAATAAAACGTTATTGATGCGTGATCTTTGATCTTATATCAACAGTTTTGTATACTCAATGATTGCTTCTCGAAGTGTTTATGAACATATTAGACGTGTTAGTCATCTTCTGTGAGGGATATTCTATTATCAACTAATTCTTAATTATGAGGCGAATAATGAGTCCCAAACTAGTCGTTAATTAATTAATTAACTACTTAATTAATTAGCCACTAAATCTAATTAATGAGGTATTAATTAGTTATTAACTAACTAATTAATAAAATGTCTGTCACGGTCTGTGATGTCTGTCATGTCTGTGGGGAAGGAGTGGGGAGTCCAAATTTCTACCTCTATATACTTCAACATTTTTTTTAGATCGTGTTTTACAAAAGTTTCAGCTTGAACAGTTGAGATGCTATGGAATAATGAAATAAATATTGGTTGATATGAACATGAAAATCATATAGTTATATCACTATTTTTGTCCACTTCTACCCATTGTTTTCTTAATATTTTTAGAAGGAAATAAAACAACATCGGTTTTTGATTTTTTTTAGAAGTAGCTTTTATTAAATACGACAACTTGAACTTCGTTTGTCCAAGATTTGCAGTCGAAATCCGAAAATTCATCTTCCATGTAGCTAGAGAGGGATCACAGCTTTTTGTTGAAAAACTCAGTAATATATTGTTATCTCAAGAATGGAGGCTTGGAAAGTCAAGTCGTTCTAGATTTTTCTATCACTGATTAGTACTCATCAAGAACATCGTCTAGCGATTTAACGTCTAGAGAGGTTTTCTCGTGAGCCCTTTCCAGTCATCTCGTGGCGTCGTCACTATTTGATAATCATACAATAGAAAGCATACAAATCACTAATATCGTGTGGAAAAATACATACGATCTATTATTTTGCCATAATTATATTGGTCGATGATGTTTCTATACCATTAAAAGAATCCATTGAATTATATTTTAATCTATTGGAGTTATAGTACGGAACATAGATTTTTAATTTCACAAGAAGGAAGGTTTAAAATGATTCAATACGAACGATTTGCTAGTCATATAAAATATTTTTAAGTATCAGTTTCAGTATCTCGTTGAACGAGACAATAGTTTTCGGAAGGAATGAGTGATTATTCTTAGGGATCTTATAATTCCCTACTTGGAACAATAATTATTAAATTCTTATTTTTGAGTTGAAACTCTAATATAAATAAATCCGAGAAAAAGTTAGTTTAAAAACCGTCATTGTCTACGCACAAATATTAAACTATTGGATTCACTATTCAATATTTTGAAAATGAATCATATTTACTGTTATAATTCACTTCACTATAAAGATGAGAGGCAATGGCGTAGCCAGAAATTTTCCAAGGGGGATACCGACTCATTATTTCGGGGGAGGGTGCACACCAGTAGCAAAATAAATTTTTATTTCTCAAAAAGATTTTTTACCCGTACTCTCCTCCAGGCGTGTTTTGGCCAACGAAGGCAGGGTACCCGGGTATCCTGTGCACCCCCTGGCTACATCCCTGATGAAAGGCCTCTATAATGGAATAACAGTAGTGAGTTTAATATCTACTAGATTGATTTTTATAGAATAAGGAAAAAAAACAACTTCTGTACTTCGCGATTTGTCTATGCTCTATGGAAATAAGATCTCTTTTAATGAGTCTGTGTCCAGAGGAAAAAAACTTTTTGAGTTTCTTGCAATAACTTCGAATGAAATTCAAAATGTTCTTCATTCAGGCTAGGGGTGCAACAAATCCAAAACCTTGGGATTTGGTACAAAAAGATTTGGGTTTGTTCTAGACTGGGATTTGAATTTGGATTTTGGTTTGGGTTTGGTCTTAAATTACCCAAATATGACGAGGCTTTGTAAAATAAAGTTCCAGAAGGGAGAAAAGAATCCCAAGTCTTATAAATTAATATGAAATGGATTGGATTTGGTATAGATTTGGGTTTTGGGATTTGGATTTGAGATTTGGTGTATAGCAGGTTGGGATTTGGATTTGGAGGTTGAGATTTGGTTTCAATTTAACAAGACTACAAAGTTGGAGTCATGTTAGATTGAAACCAAATCCCAAGTCCAAATCCAAATCTAAGACCCAAACCCAAATCCCAAATTTCAAGCATATCACCAATTCTGAATCCCAAATCTCAGCCAAACAAAGCGATAGCAGCAATCCTGAGATTCAAATCTAGATGAAATCCACATCTAGGAACTAAATCCGAACCATACCCAAATCCAGAAACCAAATCCAAATCCAAGTCCAAATCTCAAAGATTTGGTGCCAAATCCCACATCTATTCAAGATTTGTTGCACCCCTAATTCAGGCAACAAAAAATCGGTCAAACATCTATTTTTTCTTAGAATTTTATTTTAATCTGTTTCTCTATATCACTCTCAAAATTTATTGGTTTTGGAAGTCTGCATTTCCCGATGCTTCGTATACTTCTGATGGATATTAATAACTCTTTTAAATGACTTTCAGAATCCCTAAGAATCTATCACAACAGACATTTTCAAAACGGTTGAACGATTAAAACACCTGACTTTTAGGGAATTTATCATAAGAAAAAATTTTTCCGTATGAATTTTCAAGTATCTCAAATTAGTATATCAGTGTAAATTGTTTCCAGTGTTAAAAAAAATCAAAAATATTTTCCTCTTTTTTTCTTGAATTAATAACAACAAAACAGAATTCATTACAAAATCAAACAAGAATTTTAAGTTTGTCTAATGTTTTTTTTCTTAATACGTTTTTTTTTAAGTGTATGAGAATTACACACAAATACATATAACATCAAGGAAAAGAAAAAGAAAGAAATTAGACAGTTATGAATTAATATATAAATTGTAATTAATGTCGAGACTTTTTTTCTTTTCGACTACTTTCACTACGACGATGACGTCCTTTTGAACGCGAACGTGAACGTGAACGTTTACGTGAATCCTTTTTCCTACGATGATGATCACGAGAACGTGAACGACGTTTTCGATCACGTGATGATCTTGATCGACTACGTTTTCTTGATCTATTTATAATGAAAAAAACAAAAAAATATTGATATATTTATTACAAGAAAAAAATTACCTTGAACGACGTTTAGGTGATCGAGCTGATTTTGAAGATTTTTTACGCGATTTCGATCTTGATGATGAACGATGTCGTGAACGCGATGAACGACGACCATTTTCACGATGATTATCACTTTCCTCACCAACTGGAGAATCTTTACGAGCTGATGCGCTAAAAATAAACAAAAAGAGTGTTCTAAAATAATTTAAGAAAAACGTGTATTGATACTGATTATACTCAACTATTTTAGTGATATGTCAAGCTAATAACTAACTAGTAAAGTCCTGCAACTGATAAATCAATTTTGAGTCGAGACTATTTGTATTATGTAGATCCAAATGAGCTACGTATACTCAACAAAGAGTTCGTATTCTTAGCATACTTCTGCGTAAATACTGTACTTTTGCAGTATCTTTTAAAATGAATCCTAGTAAAACCAAAAAAAAAACTGGTTTTTGAATTTTGACGTGAAAATTTGTATAGAGACAGGCCTTAACGACAGTACTTTTATTTTTCTGAATGTTTCAAGTCTTGTCATTTTTTGTGTCCTAAGATGCAGCTATAGTAATAGCGCATCGTTAACATTACTCATATAAACCGGCAAAATTGATGTTCTTATTTCACAACAGAAACAGCTCAAAAGGCCTGAACCTTTCACAATAAACTATTCTCATTAATGTCTGTCTCTATGCAGTTTCCAGGGGAGATTTGAAAGCCTGGTTTTTCCGAGGGGAAGCACGGCATTGAAAAATCCGTGACAGTGCAGTAAAATAATCATAATTCGAGAAACAAGGCTTAACGATACGAACCCTTTGAATGAGGTTCCTCATTACAAAAGGACAGGCTGAAATTCCCAATACACACATCATAGGTGAATAACCGCTCTATATATGGCGTATATTCAAAAATTGAACGAAAAGAATAGTCACTGAAATGAAAATCATTCGTATAGATCATCAAGAGAAATTTGGTGATCTTTCTTTTCCATAATGTTTGTTTCAACGATAAGATTTAAAAAAAAAAGAAAACAAACCTTCGAGAACGTGATCGACTAAATGGCATATCTTCTTCATCTAAAAACCAAAAGTTCTTTTGTTCAAATAAAAAGAATAAATCTGTTTTATCCTACCACTTCTCAATCCACGAACAGTTGCTGGTTTGATTATACATGACGTTGCATGATTAACTCTAAAAATTTAATTTATATTTATTCCGATGTTTTAAAATTTTTACATACAGTAATGGTCGTCCAAAAAATTGAAAACCATTTATTGAGAGAACTTTTGGAATTGATGGTTGTTCACTAAATTCAACATAAGCACCACGTGTTTCAGCATTTTCATCAATATAAGCCGCTCGAATAAATCGTATTTCACCAATTTGTGATAAAAATTCATGTAAAATATCCAAACCAATCTAATTGAAATAATTATTACAAAAAAATATAAGATATTAATCGACTTACATTTTTATCTAAATTTGATAAATAAACTGTACGTCGAATTTCTTCAACTTTTGTAACATCTAATGTTCCTGGTAATGGTGGATATGATGGTAAATTTCTATCAGTTAATTCCGGATCAACTGTTTCAATATATGAAGGATTATGCGGTTGGCCAACAAGTCGATTAATAACTGTACTTGGCCATGTTGGACCACCACTAAGTAATGTTATATTTGGATTAAGTGGTGCACAATATATCATTGCATCTGTTTCATCTGGTACACTATTTTCAAAAACTTGTGCAACTATTAATGGTTTATCAATAAATATTGTATTTGTCATATTTAATGCGGCATGAACACTATCATTACGTTCATATTTGACATAACCAACTTTTGCATTTATTGTTGATGTTAATGTATCACTATGAAAAGAAAAAGTTATTTGCATCTAAGTCATTTAGAACTATGGAATACTTTTTGAAATGAACGAACGTGTGGAAGTTAACTATTGGAAATAGCAATAAAATGATTCTTAAATTCACGAGTTTTTGATAGATAAAAAAAAAGAAACGATCGTTTTTCTGTGATGTGTTTCAAATCAACAAATTATACGACATTTTTCATTTTATTGTAAGACTGATTTCGATTTTAATAATTTTTTACCTATCTATACTGCATAGTGTTCTAATAAGAACTTTGAAAGGATATGGATAAGCCGCTATTGAATTTTTAATGTTTTATTTTCTGCACGTCACAGATTTTCAGGAAACTCTTATGTTCGAATTTTCATCTGAAACTTTGTGTACGTACACACCTCAACTAGATTAGCTTCAATGAAAGAATTTAGAAGTTTTGAACAAAGTTTCTTTGGCACATGAAACTTTCAAATTATTGAGTCTTTTCTATGGATACTATATACAACAGACATTTTTTGAAACATTCATAGATTGAAGAAATTTTGTTCAAAACTTCTAAGTTTTCTTAATAGAAGTTACTCTACTTGAGTTCTCTATCAAAAATACAAATTTTTCGAAAACCTGAAATCTGTAAAAACAAAAATAGACATATTGAAAGTTCAATAGCCTAATTAAAAAATTTCAATAGGAATCTAAATTCTTTTAGCATATATATTAGAATACTTTCATTGAATAGCTTTGATCACCAAACAAAAGTTTAGAATTCTATATTCATTATCGAAGAATTTTTTTGCTTTATTCAAATTACTTACCTGTCGGGATACAGTTGAACATCATCAATTCGGCCAAAAAAAGCAAATAATGCCTTTAATTGATCTCGTTGACATGTTGTTGATACATTACATACTTGAACAACTTTACTATGAGAAACTATGGTCGACATCTAGAAAAAAAAATCAATTTTTAAAGAAAAAATCGAACTCATTGTTGTTAGGTCAATGGAAATTTCATTTGAAAATTTTCTTTTATTTACAGATATGAAAATAAAAAAAAAACCAAGATTCAATCTATAATGTTTCAATTAGTAGTGGTCATGAAAACACCTGATATCCATATTTTTTTTTGAGTTTGACTTAATGTAAAATGATGAACTCATAATTTCCATTCATAGCAATATTAATCAAATGATTCGTATGTTCAATGAAATTTTGTACCGACGAAGTTATCAATAATATCAATCAAAATCAATAAATAATTCATTTTTATATGAGAATAATTGAATAATTTTTTTCAGGAAGCATTTTTCTTCTGAAAGCGTTATTTTCAACTACGAGAAAAATTTCCTAAAAATAAAAAACACAAAATTTAAGATTTCATCTAGTAAAGAATTTTCTCAATATTAATGCCAATATTTTTTTCGATTTACACATTAAAGTTTTAATTAAAAACATCGAAATTTTTAATTGGCTGTCCTAACTTTTAAATATATGATAAAAAGATTTTTTTTTAAGTCTTCACATCTCCAAACTTCCTTTTTTGATGATTATGATAAAACTAAATTTAAAAACGAGTTCTGAGTGAATTTTCATAGCTCTCAATATTCTTCTCTAAACTTTAATTGAAATACCATTCAAAGATTGTTGATTAAAATCATACGTCTTATTACTAAACTGTACTGGATTTTAAAGTGTTACACTTAATAATAAAGATTTTAATACTAACAATTTTTCTTTTTTTTTTGATATAATTTAAAGCCATTAGCTCAAATTCAGGTAGTGACATTAGTAGCCAATGAGGTTCTTTTGTCTAATGCATTCTATACCAGAGTTTTATGAATGAATTATGATGGTAATGTTTCTAAAAGATCAGATACGCTAGTTTTCAGATCCCAGAAAACTTTATCGGAATCACTTAAAAGAGCACACAATTCTAAAGAAAAAAAATGAGGAGTCGTTGCATTTTGAACAACTTTTCCTTAAAAACTTATAAACGTCACAAGAACTGTAAAAAAAAAAGGTGTTTTTTTTACGATACTTGTAGCGTTTGACATGAAGGTTGTAGAAAATACGGCGTCAGAGCATTTTCGTCAGAACTTTGGGCTCTATAAAAATAACATTGTTAAAAATTAGTTCTGTCAAAGTCTTCGAAGACCTAAAAACTAGTGTTGAATTTTTCAGTGTCATAGTTGATCTAAGAAATCTTGATATAGAATACATTAATTAGAAAACTCCACTGACTGTTAAAATCACTATATGAATTCCAGCTAAGTACTTAAAATGATAGAAAAAAATCAACAATACATTGTTGTTAAATATTTTCCCACCATCTTATTTCTCAGCTATTTGTATAATCTAAATAAACTCAGTTTTTGTAGTCAATCATACACGTGGATTGTGTAAATGCTTCTAAGGTATGTTGATTTTACAACTACTGAAAAAACAAATGAACAGTATTGTAATTTCATTCATTTTATTCTATTAAATTAATATAACTTAAAACTAGAAATGAAATATTACTTGATTATATTCATTTTTCTTCCATTTGTTGATTTGAATCTATTGAACATGAGAACAGCCACTTAAATTATTATCAACACCAAAAAACAAATTCAGTCTTTCTATTGTAAGCATTAGAAACAATGCTATGAACACGAAAGTAACAAGAAGAACAAGTGGCGTTTCATTCTGATTGCAGAAAAAATTCAACCAATGATTAAATTTCTTGTTAGATGACAGTAATTTTTGAAAAGTTTTTTCTTTTTTTTTTTTTTACAGGTTTATCGTAAATATGTATACAAATAATGATATTGATACATTTCTTAAAAAAATAATCGATAGTCAACATCAAACATCCCAAAATGGTAAAAAATAATTGAAGTTCACATTTTTTTAAAATGTAAAAACATTTTCTCTATTGTATTATTTAGCTAACGAGACAGAAACATCAATTGTTCAATTGAGATCAGAAATTGATAAAAATATATTAAAAAATTTAATTAATCAAAAAATCGATTATCGACATAAAGTGATTCGACTTTTAGCTGAAATTTGTAAAGATGGTACAATAAAAAAAAAAAAAATTATATATTAATTTATTTGATAATTTTTGGTTTGTTGTCATTCATTGATTTTAGAATCTCAACGATATGAATGTGTAAAATTAGATTTTATATCTTCATTAAAAGATCCTTTACAATCTGGTACTATTCAAGAAAAAATTGAATCATGTCGTGCAATAGGAAATATGTGTTATGAAAATGGTTTGAAGATTTTTATTCAAAATATTTTGCTTTATATTCAATAAATTTTTCATTTAGCTGATGGTTGTGATTCAGTATTTAATATCATTGGTATAGATACTTTATTTGATGTATGTCGATATTCATGTGAAACAAATGAAAATGAAAATGGACAATTACGAATGATGACATTAGGTGCATTACATAATATTATTAATTCAAATGGTAAATGATTAATAAAGTAAATTTTATATGTGCTTTTTTTTTTGTTTTCAATTTAGAAAAAGTTGCCGAATCAATATTGAAAGAAAATTTATTTCAAATATTTCTTCTTTATATACCATATTTATCTGAATCAAAAATAATCTTATTTTTATTTTCAATGTGTGCTAATATGATCGATCATGATACAAGTATGAATATAATTTTCCCATACACTCATCTAAAAGAGTAATAAAAAGGATAATATCAAGTGTCGAACTCATTTTTGAAACCATATCGTTGTTAAAACTAAGAAATCCTTAATAAAAAATATACCTATATTATTTCTTAGATAACAATTTGATATAAAAATAATTCATTATCCTAACGATAAAGAAAACGAAACTTTTGCATATATTCTTCACTCTATCATAGAAAATTAAACAACAGAGTTTTTCTTTATAAAATTCATTGAGTATATTAAAACTCAATATTTTGTCGAATTTAGAATGTGAAAAACTTATTTCGAGTCATTTATTATCTGAAATTGGAAATCAAATAACTGAATCAAATATATATGATAATCGTATTGTTATTTTACCGTATTTACTCGAAGCATGTGAAGAAGGTTTGTTTGTTTTTTTTTTCTTTTTACTTAAACCCAAAAACTACATTTCTCTTTCCTATTCAGATGGTGTAAAAGAAGAATTATGTTCATCATTATTTTATTATAAATTAATAAATTTATGTGAACAATATGCTGGACAAGATGAAGAATTTCTTCGTGAAGCATGTTATTTACTTGTGGTTCTTATAACAACAGGTTTATATATTTTTTGAAAATTTTTATGATAATTCACTTAACTTTATTATTTAGATAAATCAATTGATCATTTATTAACATCGAATAAATATGATTTACTTGAATACGGTATATCATGGTTAGAAAATTCAAATTTACAATTAAAAATGACTGGTGCATTAATAATAACAAATTTAACACGAAATGATCAATCAGCAATAAGTATATTATCAGATAAACGTAAACCTGATATAAAATTAGTTGAACAATTAAAATATTTTTCAACACAATTTCAAAATAAATTTGAATTAATGACAGATGAACAAGCAAAAGCTGCACATGGAATTTTAGGTGCACTAAGAAATCTCGCTGTTCCAAGTAATTAACATCAAAATCTTAATCTTGATTTTCTTTTTTTTCGTTTTAGCTACTAATCGACCTTTATTAGTCGATAGTCATGTTCTTGATAGTGTTATTCCGTATATATTTATTACAAATTTTGGTGGTGAAATAGCTTATAAAGGTAAAGATCAGCGGTTGAAACGAGTAGAATATTTTCTTTTCCGCCCTTCCCCGATTTCTTAAGTTTTTCTTCGTTGTCTCGTTACGTTTTTATCAGATGTTTGTATCTTTTAATAATATGATTTATTTGACTACATATCATCAAAAATAGACATAAGAATACAGAAATGATATAGCTCGAGATCAATCTTTAACTTTGTTATTCTCTATGGACCGAAGAAATAACTCTCTTTGCGATAGCAGCTGAACTACATTGTATTGAATATATGTGATGTGCTGATTAAATTCGTTCTACTCGTTTGAGTCTCGCATAAAGATATTAGTGTTGATTAATAACATATATCAATAAATTGATTTCTTTTTAAGCAACTGGTGTTATTCGTTTTCTTCTTCGTGATGCCAAAGAAACATCAAAATTAGCCATTATAGATGATCAAATACTAAAACAAATTGTTCTTAATAGTAATGCTATACATACAGGTTTACAATGTAAGTTTTATGTTTTCAAATCGAAATGATTTAAAAGAAAAATCAAACTTTTAGTTGAATCTCGTCGTGTTTTATTTTTATTACCAATTGCATTAAAAACAATTCAAGCTATTGAAGCACTTGCACGAAATGATGTATTTCCACTTATTACTTCAACATTAGCTTCATGTGATGTACAAACAAATCGTGGAATTATTCAAAATGAAGCACTTATTGCACTGAACATTATTTTTATGTTAGCTAATGGTTAGTTATATGTATTTGTTTTTATTTATATAATTATTTTTTTGGTTTTGATTTTTTTTTTAGCATTTATTTGTGAAAAATTAAAAGAAGCAAATTGTCATGAAAATATAAAAGAATTTTTAAAACAAGAAATTCAATATCCAGAAATAATTAATAATATTCTTCAATTAATTCATTTGATTAAAAAACAAAGTAAAGATTATATTGTTTCATTGTTTTTTTTTATTAGTTAAAAAAATGTTATTTTGTATTTAGATAATTTTCTTACAGAAGAACAATTACATGAATATAAACCATTACTTGAAAATATTCGTATTAGTCAAAATTGTGGTGGTCGAAGTCTTATTGATCGAACATTGGCCGTTATACAGAATGAACTTGAATAATTCTTTTCTTTTTTTTTCTTTCTTTTCATTTTCAAAATACGAAAGACAAAATTTTAGATAACGTGTCATTGAAGAAAACTTTTTGAATTTGACGTTTTTGTTACTTCAATCTTGAAATCTTAATTGCAAAAGTTGAAATAATGATCTCAAATTACTTTGTAAGAACGATAAAAAAATAATGAGAAAAGTGAATTTAACAAGGACATATGCAAGTGAATTGGCAAATCTATCAGAACTAGATGCACACTGAAAATTTTCGATTTTATTCGATGTAGAAATTATTGTTCGTGTTTGATCGTTCACTTATCCATTATTAGTGCACATTAGAAACGTGCATCAGGCGAAAGATCGAGATAAAAATGGTCAATACTAGAAAGCTTTTCTCACAAGTGGCACATCTATCTATACCCTCGTTATTCAACAAAATGCGGTTGTACCTAACTTAAACTGAGTTGATTGCTTTGCACATATTTGCGTGGCTATAATATTTCTTTAAAAAAGCGTTGCATTTTTTTTGAACATTCGTGTGTTAAAAACTATGTAAAGATGAAACCATCACGAAAGAACATTGCATTAAGCAAGATATAATCAGACACACATTTATATAAATAAATATAGGATGCTCGGTTTAAACTTAACCTATTCGTGTCATTAAGTTTAAACACTATGTTTGTCACATATAAATTCACTAAGTTTTGACTTAGATCGATTTGTTCTTAGAATAAATTTTAATCAAAACTACTTACGATTTAATACATGAGTTTAAGAAATAAGTCTAAAAATAAAATAATACAATAAACAATCTCTAATAAAAAAAGAGTCTATCAACGACTAAATCGGTTTTCTCAGCTTTTCAGCATTTGCTGTATGCCCCTTTTGAAAAGAATTGTTAGTAGTAGACTCTAACACTTAGTATGATCAAAGTGCGGTTGCTAAAAAAATGAGTCGTACTTGTTGTGATAGTACGGACAGATCTCGCGGAAGCAACCAGATGTGATGGTGGGTAGTACATGTCTTTGATTCATATTTATTTGGTTACACTTCAAATATTGATTTGTTTTGAAGAAATTAAAGAACTGGGTTCTGTAGATGAATCGATATCTTCAATAGTACAGCGAGCCTACGTGAAATGATTCATCTATCAAAGCTTATACATTTCTTATAATACCATATGGGAACTTATTTTGAAATCTCTCAAAATCAAACAACATTGTACGATAGTTGCACATGAGCTTAAAAGTTTTTATATGTCAATCTAGGCCAAAAAAGTAGATGTAAGGTCAGATGACATTGTAACAAAAAAAGTCTTAGTTTCAAAAATCTTACAATATAACTAAGCGTAATACTTCTGAGACTTCAATTTTTTTGTACAACTTTCGTCTGATCGTGCCAGATCATACAAGATTAGAGTTTCGATCTTGTGAGATTTTACTGCCTCATTGTTTGACTAAGGTTATAGCTCATTTCAGTCCTCATTTTTTTTCTCTCACTTTGCTTGTTTTTAAGGAGAGCCTTTAATCTTAAATCATATGTGCATATTCATCTATAAAAATTATAAAACCTAAAGGAAAATACAAATATATACTTACAAAGCGTAACCCAAAGAGTGAAAATTTCTATCGAATTGATCAATAAAAAAAAATCTAAAATGAAGACAAAGAATTAAAAATAAGAGAGAACTTATTTATGATTGTATCTGATCGATATAACTATGTGACTCTTGATGAATAAATAAGAGTGTATTTGAAGTATGCTATGAGTGAAAGTAAAGACCAAAGAATATCTAAATTGCATGGTAGAGATTGTTCGTTTCTAAAACTTGTATTTATATTTCCAAAAGGAGACAAATAGTCAACTGTGAAAGCGAAATTTAGAAAAGTAAGTCTAGAGTAGTTATCAAAGATATTCCACACATTCTCTAGCAGTGCTATGAAGAATGACTTTTTGATTGCTCTTTCAATCTGCTACAGCGATGATGACTTTGTAAACAATCATGTGTCGAAATCGTATCATCACTTCCTACTTTTTTCGTTCTTTCATTGACTGTGGATAACTTCCTTTGTATTTTGTCTTTCTTCGCATCACTATACTTACGATTAGAACGAAAACAATAAATCTCATGATCACGAAAGACGAAAGCCTGGTAAACGAAAGAAAGAAGAGACAAAAAATTGAAGTACACGACAGAACATAAAAAATATGCATTTTTCTCTGTATGGTAATCATGGCTTTTACTATATAGATTCGATGATTATGAACAAAGTAAATGACAGTAAGCAGCTGTAATAACTAGCAGAGAGAGTCGAAATCTTTTTCTAACGTGTAGATAGTTCTTTCAGAAATGAATCTGATTTTACATCGACATCAACTCAATCTAGTACGATTTTGTCAGTCACTATAATCGAGGTCAGAAGCGAACATAGGGGGCATGCAAACATGTTGAGTTTCATTGGTTTAATAGTTGAGCAATCAAGCAACTTCCTCGATAAACATTTTGAAAACGAAATTCTGAAGATAATATTGGTTTTGATTTTTACTTTTACAATACTACCATTCATCAGAAAAAAATCCTCTTTCGAGTTATACAAGGCGAAGTTTGTATCTTTTTTTCTTCAGGAATAAAAGCATCTCTTTAATGCTGTCCGACTTATTTTACCCCAGCTTCTCTCCAAATTCTTCCCAATCATTCTGTTACATTATGTCTAAATCGTCTTCTATCTGCTGGTTGTTCTTCTTTTCTAGCATAGTTGTCCTTGATTCGATCTTGGTTTATCATCTTCATGTCTCATATGACCGAAGCGTCTGGTTCCAGCAAGTCTGAGTCAATCAATAAACTGGTACGAAAAGATGAAATCGATAATTTTTTTTTCAAAATACAGGCTCATCTCAAAAAGGCTAGTTTTCGCGCCGAGTACTTCAACTTCTAAAGCAATTGGACTCATACATACTAAGATAGAGTTGCGTGACCGATTGCTGTGTAGGGTTCGACATAATTTTCAGTAAAAATAACTTTTTCGATTGTTTGTTGAGACATATGACTAAGGATTTAGCAAATCTGCTCTGTGACATTGCTACTTTTCTTCCTAACATATCTACTTGTATAAAAGAATAATAAAAGAAGCTATGTATGCGTTCTCATTTGTTTCGTTTTTTACGGCAAAGTGGTAGTCTAGAGCTAGCTTCAATCATAAAAAGGTATCATTTTCCTGAGTGTCGGTACAAATCAATAGAGAATAAATGAAAAGCATTAAGTACAAGAAGATGAAAAGAATGATCGATCACATTTCATATATATCTAAGACTGATTGCCTTTCATGTTCCGATTCGTATCCGGCTATTGAGATAGGGAGAGAGCTCTATCTATACATAAAAGATATCATACATTCCATTTATCCAAATCCAACGACGCCCTTAGTTTTTTTTAATAAGATATTTCAAACATGGTCTTACGATGCATACACTTGCAGACTTATCATATCCTCTATTTTATCGATGATGGATCTTATGGACGTTTAGAATTATCTGTTATTGTATATAGCTATCTACACAAAAAAAACACACTCTCACCTAACATAAAACATTGCTCAATGCAAAACTCAATCAAATAGAGCACTTCTCTTTTTTTTTATTAAATGTTTATTTATTGCCAGAGAATAAATTTACCATTTATGTTAGGAAGTCCTCAGTAAAAGCATCAAAGAATAACCATAGATTTGACTTTTTTGTTGGGTTTGATGGCATAACGACGGCAGACAACTACTCGTTTCTCCTAGGTATATTCAGGAAAATGCACATCCTTGTTTATAAAATCGAGTGAAAACACCGCATGATAGTAGTCGTGAATGGATGCTATAGAAATGATATACATATTCACTCAAACGAAATCTAATAACCCGAATCATATTAATACTTTTTCACTGTAATAGAGTCATATACAGCTACAAACATCCGTTACAATCTTACTGAGTAGTTATAAAAACGAAGATTTTTCTAAAAATTCAACTACTATTATCGTTTGTCGAGATGAATTACCCTTGGATTCACATTCATAAAGAATTTGAATTTTCGTGAAGCATTATTTCAATTGATTGGAATTCTTTATAGAATCAGCACTCAAAACAGCGAGTAATAATCGTGCATGGTAGTGCGATGACACCTGGGATTATTAATCGACATTGGTATAAATGGTTACAAGCAGAATTAGTGAAAATAGGTTTTGATGCTATTGCGCCAGCATTCCCGGATGAGAAAGAAGCAAAAGATTCCATATGGATACCATTCATATTAGACAATTTAGGTGTAGCAGAAGTGAGTCAAATAAAATCCGTTATGGCATGAATTGTGTATAACTGCATCTTTGCTTGTAGAATGATATATTAATCGGACATAGTTCTGGTGCCATGGCTATTCTACGCGTATGTGAACAAGTGAAAGTCAAAGGACTAATATTAGTATCAGCTGGCTACTATGGTCATGACGTAGATCAACTATGGAATTGGAAGAAAATAAAAGCTAATGCACAATGGATTGAGCAATTTCATAGTTCTGATGATCCATTCACACCAGTTGATAGTAGCCGTCATATAGCCAAAGAAGTACAAAGTACATATCATGAATTCAATGATCGCAATCATTTCTTATGTACTGAATTTCCAGATGTAATCGATGTAATAAAATATCGATGTGGATTATCATAAATAACAAAACTAAGAATCTTTACGATGCAGTTTTATCTGATTTTCACAAGAATGTTGGATAAAGTTCTAGATTTAAGTGAATGGTGCTCTTGACGTTTTCTGTAGAATTATAGTGGAAGTTTTTCAAAAATTTGTTTAATGTCACGCACCAAATATGTATATAACTTTAAGCATTAAAAATTCAACACTCATTATCAACATATCATAATCGTTTTGATTTAGATGCGTATCAGTGCGGAAAAAACAACCTGATATAGACAGGAACCACTAATGGCTTTTGCGAACACTGTTTTATTTGATATGGAACTTTTGATAATCTGTAACTGTATGGTGTCTTATGAAGAGCGAAGTAAACATGAAGTTAGTATGTTTCGAGAAATTCGTGTAAGAATTTGGCAATAACTGGGAAATTTGTCGAAAGACTCATGATCAAAATAAAATGTAAAATATCATTTAGCACCTTATTCATTTCCGATAATAGAAAATCGCTAGGAAAACTAATCAACTCATGTATTATATTGAGAAAATGAACGAATAAGAGCTCGGTAGACAACAGACTCGTTTTATCATTGCATTCATGGATGCAGCTCTTATTGACAACTATTATCTAGGAGCCTATAACTAATTCAACATCATACAATCGTCCATCAATAAGAATTTCGAATTTGTGTCTGTTTTATGAAAACTATCGGTAGAATTGCATAGTAACTCATCCGACAATTGATTTCTTTAAGACGTTGATCGAAAACACAAGAAAGAATGAATTGGTGAACTAGCAATGCAAGTTCAGGCAACATTTCTGCACAATCTAGTGATTGAATATCATGATTTTTCTCACTTTCATATATAAAACTCGCTCCCGAAGTGCGATCTTTCTAATGCTAAGAGTTAGTAAGGATGACTAGAAGGTGTACTTTGGTTACGAATGAGAATGAGGAACATCTGAATTTAGAGTCGATCAACCTCATCTTCACGCACCCATATCGGTAATTTGTACAAGACATTCGTTTGAGTTAGCTGAGCAATGTTCGAATAGTTCTGTTGAAAAATCTTCTCGAAAGAACATATCGGTTCGTTTAAGAATTACTCTAACGACTAAGAATAGCTTTTAAAAAAGAAACTTTGATTCAAGTTACTGTTGTTGAAAGTTCTGTAGCAATATGAAAAACTAACTGGTTTTCTATTAGTGAAACAAGAACTAAAATAATTGTCATATTTCATTGGCACATTTATGAATAACAGTATCGAAACTATACGTCTCTAATCTCAGATAAATATATTACAAAATATTTCCTCTCAAATTTTCATCATCTGTATGAGCAAAGTTTTACTACTGACAATTATGAAAAAAAAAAATGCTCATTGAATGATGTTTATTGACGAACAACAATATACGTATTAGCCATGGATCATAGGATGCTGAGATTCGTTTTTTTTTCGTATATATGTGAACTGGATCATTAATTTTTAACTAATGAAAATTTATTATTTTTCGATTTACACAACATAACCTTTGTTAATGTTTCAATAATTTTAAATTATGACTGAGAATTTATCAATTTTTAAAAGACAAGGTATTTTTTTTGTGTCGATTCAATCATCTTTCTTTGTATAATTTTAATATAGCCAAGACGAAATCCAAAAAATGAATACATATTATGCAAGTTTATTTACTTTTCTTTCTAAACAGTACATACATTGACCAAATTAAAAAAGTGAAGGGAATATTTCTTTAAAATATTTTTTGTTTCAATAAAAAATCAGTGTTTGTAAAAATATCATCATTAGAAATATAATTGATGTTAAATAAATCGCATTACTATGATTCGTTGGCTGCGTTGGTGATGATGTTTTCGTTGGTTCCCGTGTTACCGTTGGCTCCGATGTTACCGTTGGCTCTGGTGGTAAAAATGGTTGAATACCATTAAGATTTTTTTGTAATTTGTCTTTAATATCTTTAAATATTTCTAATCGACTACAATTATCTGCATTACATTTAACATCAATTTCAACGACTTCCAATTGTTTTTTATTTATATAATAGACAGCAGTAATTCCAATTTCTGGTAATTGTATTATCGGACCAATGCTCGTATCATCTGAACAAAATGATTCATGACAAAATTGAGTCGTTTCAGCTATTTCATATGCTTCACCCATAAAACATGAACCTTGACATTCTTTTATCGTACACTTATTGATATTCACCAAATCTGTTGTATCATCACATATACTTTCACCTTCACAGTCACGACATAATGTCGTGATTTTGTCTGGTTTACGCTGAAGATTTTCATCCAACCAATCACTAGGTAACATTAATGATAAACCAGTTGCAGGTAATTGTTTTATTAAATCAGGTCGATTACATCCATCTGTTTGGCATGCATAAGTTATTTTATTTGATTTACTGTGCCAACGTCGCATTGTTCCATCATAAGAAATCGTTTCTTGTACTGATATATAATATGGATCATATATATAATATGTTGTACTATTCCTTGAAATATGTTTTATTTCAATATCGACTGCATTTGGTAAACTTTCTCGTAGAAGAATACAATATGAAGCTTTGACATCAACATTAACTGTATTATTACATGTGCATGATATTATATTATCACAATTGTTACACTCAAAACAAACAAGTGTTGATGTTAATTGGGCAGAAAGAAAAAAAACAAAAAGAAACAAGCAAAAATTTGAAAACTTATTAGTCGACATTGTTGGATTATTTGTTAGAACGTGCAAGAAAATGAAAATAAAAATATTTATGTGAATTTTTAAGAGTACAAATAAATGATAAGAATAATAAGTATTTAGAAGTTGATAACAGAGTCTTATGATAAGTTCGACAGAAAAGAAGAAAGAAAAGTTTTTTTTTTGTTTTAACTAGAGCAATTCTAGATCAATTGATTATAGGGTTTTGTTTTAACGCAAAAAGAAAAGGTTTCATTCATATTTTTAGATTTATCTCAATAGATGTTGTCTGCTCAAAGACTTGAGAAATTAGAAAAACTGCATCAACATAATGAAACGGACATTCTAATTGATATTTTTCAAATTTCTTAATTGAAATATGAGAAACCTAGAGGATATTCCACTCTTCGTCAAATATCTTCTGAATTCATTCAACTTTAGACACTCAGAAAACGAGGTGAAGTGTTTAAATATTACATTCAAAAAATAAAATAAAGTGTTAGTTAATCTCCCAATAGCACAAAATACATAACAAAAAGAATTATTCAAGTATTATCCATCGGGAGAATATCATACAATAAATTATATTGTATAAAAGAAAAAATATCAAGTATTTTTAAAACAATCGAGATGATACTCTTATGAAATTTTCTTTTCCGAGTTAGCACTCATGCTCTTTCATAAAGATTTATTATGATAACTTGCGAACTTGATTCATATTTGAATATAATCGATTTTTTTCCTATTCAAATAATCTTCTAAAGTAATATTAAGAACCATTCTGATAATGTAATAGTAATTAAAACTTATTTTACATGACATGTACTTATAGAACTCGATGAGTTTTATTCAATCATGCTTAGCAAATATAAAAAATAAAGTCTTACTAAAATTGTATACTTTGCGTATCTTGAAAGATCACTGGATTTTCAAAGAATCGAAAAAGAATATATTATCGATGTCATTTTTAATACATTCGATTTCTTTAAATATTCTTTAAAGTCAGTTGATTGAGTGATAAACATACATGAGATAAATTTTAATTAATGTCGTTTACATCATCACATAATACCAAATCAAATCATCATGATCAGCATAATGCGTATAAAATAATCTGACTCATATTTTTACATTCGCTTCAATCCGTAAAGGATTCAACTGTGTCATATGACAAAATGTTTGTTGAATGTTTTTTTTTGCTATATTTTGTACATTTGACAACGATAGATATACGTCTTTTTTTTATCCTTTCCTCTCGAGAGAGAGAACAAGTGCAAAAGCGTTTACTTATATTCTTACCTTGATGTTATCCGTCTGTCCTTGCCCGAATAGGGAGAAAGACCCACAGTAATTCTTGTTCTTATAAGAAAATTTCATTGTCAAACTTTCAGCCAAATAACTCTTATATCAAATCTATGACCAATAACAATTAATAAACGTTGGATAGGAATAATAATACAGCAGCTAGATACAATTTGGAAGATACGAGCACACATATTTGTGAAAATTCTAGTATTACAATTGATGCTCATCAATATGTTATCCATTTTCGGTACCTTCAACAGCTTAATGACCTATTTGAATTATCTGCTCTTCAAACGTCCAATAGAAACTTGGATTCTAGTACCACTACTAGCGCGCATACAGTAATATAACAACGTGTTTGATCGAGCGAAAAACAAGAAAAAAAGAATGGTAAAAACCCCATATCAATGTCTCCGAACTGTACAAATTTATCGAATAATAATCTTCAGTACAATCAGACCTACCAAAAAGATTTCGAACAGCAACAATGTGATCTTACACTTGAACAGATGAAACGTGCTGTTCCAAATAATTTTTCATGATTCTCAATTGAATATGGTTCAACAATGAACTAAGAGGACCGATGATTATCCGACATATTATCAGCTAGTATAATAGAAGAGTTTTTCACACAACAAAAAATTCTTTGTCGTGTTTTCATTCATCAGCAATACAGGTAGTGAATTAAAATTAGGGGTAAACAATAAAGAGTCGTACGCAATATTAATTTCTACTGATAAATGGTCATCGCAAATCAAAATCACCAACATCACAGTGATTAAGTTGACGTTCGTTCCTGGTGCTTTGTTCGTGTTGGCCATTATGATCCTTTCAATACATTCACGAATATATCAAAGAGGATATTGATTATAAACTTTACTTAGCTGACAATGTCATACACATTTAATATCATTTGCAATTAAGAATTCTGTACTATTAAACTCTGTCTAATTGGTAATCAAATGGCATACTGTACTCCTTGCTGTTGTTTAGATACCATATGAGAGATAAACACGATCTGAAACATGCCTTTTGTCGTACTACTCTTGCTGAAATTATTAATGCGCAAATACATGGTTGTTCGAACACAGTTCGTTGTACCCAATATGATGGTCATCATTATCCGTCATATTGTGCATGTGAAAAAGTGATTAAATATTCATCTGATTTAAAAGAACAAGATAGTAAGGCAATATTTGCAGGAAAATCACATCGATTAGTACCTCATGATTGTGCACAAACAGGGTAAATTCAGATGAAGCAAAACTATTTCATTATTTTTCACACTGATCTTTCTGCATATGGAGCAGCTCATTTCAATCAGATATTCGCTAATGATTAAGGTTTAAAAAGAAGAAACAAAAAAAATATTTTATGAAAGAGCAAATTATTTGAAGAAACAGAAACAACGCCATCAGTTGGGCCAAAAGGAGTATAGTACAAGTTTTGCACTCGCAAGTACAAAATATAGAAGTTTATGTATGCATAAATGATTATGAACTAAAACTACGTAGTTAGAGAATTTGAATACCTCCGTTTTATTTGAACACAAAATGTTTATAAGACCGATGATTGATAAGACGTTTGAAAACATTTAAAGAACATTTAGTAAATTAACCTATGTCAAAAGATGTTTTGCAAAAATGAGTTTTTGTCTCGAGTTTTCCTTATTTCGTTTAAATATTTCCATTAATTTCCTTCCTATTCCAAACTCAATAAGAATTATTTTTGAGAAAATTTAGAAATGGATTAAGACTCGTACAACACTGTTCTTTTGCTCGTGCAATAGATCTCGTTCAAATATCAAATGAAGAATCATTAGGACATTATGTAAAACTGTATATAAAGAAAAGACTGCAACGAATTAATAAAATCAGTCTTAAGCTGTTCACGTTTTTTTTACAACGTTACTTTTTATTAATAGTTATTTTCTAAAAGTAAAAATTATCATCTTAGGTATTTATTTCTAATAAAACGAGTGAAACGTATACAGACAAGATATCAATCATTGCTTCTTAGTAGCTTAAGTTTTCACTTATGTAAAACCCGTCATATTTTGCTTGTTACTCTCCCCGTCTCTTTCGTTTCTTCCTTTACTTTTGTCATTCTCACTCTTCTCGTTTTTATGTCATTTACCTCTTTTTTTATATGTTTCGTCTCTACTTCATTTTGCCTTGTTCTCTAAATTTCTTTTCTTTACCATGTTTCATCTACTAAACGCAGTATCCTATGAATCTTTTATTTTTCTTCGTTTTTTATGCATCATTACTGCTCGTGATTATGTAAATCAAATAGCTGTGAATGATTACATTAATTCTTGTAAGCTATTCTAAGTGTCATACTAAGACAGCAAATTTTAAAAAAAAAATCGGTACACGGGTCATACATGAATAAAGATCATTGTGCCTTTGTTTATTTTATCAATGTATGTTTATAGATAAAAAAAAGTATGGACAGCACTGATCCACCAAAGACCACTCGTCGAACTTCTGCAATACGTAATGTAACTGGTCTTGAATCTACAAGACGAACACGACGTTTATCAAGTTTAACTGAGTATGAAAATACACTGTAAATTTATTTTCAAGTAATTGATTTCGTTTGTTTAAAGAGAATCAGCGACAAATAATACTACAAATCGAAATCTAAATATTAAAGATGCACATATTTCGTAAGTCTTTTTTTATGCTTTAATGCTCTTGGATAATTATTTGCAGACAATAGACTTATTTTAAGAACACATTAACATAATCAATAAACATATTTATTTCATTCCTATATTCATATTTATCAATAGTGATCTTGTTAATGTCCAAAGCTTGATTAATATTCGATCAATATATTCTCAAATACAGCAAGAAAAAAAAGCGAAAACTTCATTAGATGGTCGCATTAGAATAAATATCTGTGGTGATCGTTATGAAACATATCGAACAACTCTTGACTTTTATCCAAATACATTACTTGGAAATGATAAACAACGTAAATATTACTATGATGAAAATCGTAATGAATATTTTTTTGATCGACATCGTGCATGTTTTGGAGCCATACTTTATTATTATCAATCACATGGTCGTTTAAGACGACCAAATCATGTTCCACTTGATGTATTTCTTGAAGAAGTTCTTTTTTTTCAATTAGGACGAGAAGCTTTTAATCAATTACGAAAAGATGAAAATATAACAGTAATTACAAAATTACACTTACCAAAAAATCCTATTCGAAGATATCTATGGGCAATAATGGAATATCCAGATTATTCAAAAACGGCAAAAATTGTTCATATTATATCCATACTCATGGTTCTTACGTTAACAATTGTACTTGCTATTGAAACATTACCACAATATGCTGATTTCCATAGTCTACATTGTGAAACACAACGTAATACAACTTCTCCTACTTATACAAATAATAGAACAGATCAAAGCTCTTCTAAAGACTTGTACGTTTGTCACGCATATTTTACATCACCATTCTTTTTTATTCAAGCTATTTGTGTTAGTTATTTTACAATTGAATTTATAATTCGTATACTAACTACACCTTCGTTATGGAGGTTTGTAAAAACTCTAATGAATTGGATTGATCTAATAGCTATAATACCTTTTTATATCACACTTGGTATTTACTTGACTGATCGAAAAGATAAAGTCAAGACAGATACTTATGCTGGTCTTCGATTTTTACTTACAATTCGTCTATTACAAGTTTTTAAATTTGTTCGAATATTTAAAAATGTGAAATCATTACATGTATTTGTAAAAACAGTAAGGCAATCATTACTTGATTTTTTCATTATGATTATTATAATAACTGCTATTGGATTTTTTTTGGGTGCTACTGCTTATTATGTTGAAAATAGTTCCCTAAATAAAACATTTAATTCCATTTTTACGGCAACTTATTGGGGTATTATTACAATAGCAAGTGTTGGGTAAGTTTAAAAGGTTTTTTTTTTTATTAATGTAAATTATCTTATGTTAGATATGGCGATATAACACCAATCACACCAATGGGTCGAATAGTCAGTTGTATATGTGCATTATTTGGTGCTGCAACAATGGGTATGCTTGTTTCTGTTCTTGTTGGTCGATACGAACGTGTTTATGTTCGAACAGTATTTATTGATGAAGCAGTAATTGATTTCTTTGATTATCCTAATGATGAAAATGATGATATAAATTCACAAGAATTGAATCAATCGTTAGAACAACAGACAAGTTCACAAATTGAAGATGTTGATATACAAACAAAAGCGAATGTAATAAATGACAATAATACATTAAAAACTCCCTCAACACCTTTCGGGCAATATAGAGAAAATCCAATGAAATCAATTGGTAGTCCAACTCATTTTATTATTGGTTATGTTAAAAATGAAAACCGAGAAATACCAAATAATTTAATTGAAAAGGTGAATAGCATTATTGCAAATAAACAAACACCTGGAAATAATATATCAGTAAATATTGTTTCGGATCAAAACATTCAAGAATCTTTACCATTTGATGTTCAATGTCAATTAGAATCATCATCTGATGAAGAATCCGCTGATAATGACGATAATGAAAGTTTAACAGAGATTCGTCATGGTTTTAAAAGTCAAGGAAGTGTACTTAAAACTTTTCAAC
This sequence comes from Rotaria sp. Silwood1, assembly GCA_905250075.1. Taxonomy (NCBI): domain Eukaryota; kingdom Metazoa; phylum Rotifera; class Eurotatoria; order Philodinida; family Philodinidae; genus Rotaria; species Rotaria sp. Silwood1. The sequence goes on from CAJNOP010000059.1 coordinate 1,003,105, forward strand.
GTTGTGAATCAGAAACTGATGATGAATTGAAAAATATTGAAATAATATCTAATGAAATATTAACAAATAAAAAAATTGTATAACAAAGAAAATACGTTACTAGATATAAATATAAAAGATTGATAAGTGTTGTCAAAATTTCTACTCGATTTCTCGTTTTTTATGAGGTCCACAAAAAATCTAAACAGATGTCTTGTCATATATACTGTATCATTAGTCTCTCTGAAATCAAGATTCGAATTGTGATTGTAGCTTTCATGGTTTATTTCTCTCGAGACTTTTCGATTGAATTTCCAATAGTTATGCATACATCAAACCTAAGGAATAAGAATAACAGAAGATAGTTGACTTAGAATACGGACGAGAGATTCATTTAAGATAAGTCCTGACTCTTCACAACTAGAATACTCTGTTGGTACAGTTAAAATGTGTTATATGATGCTAACAAATGAACTCAGTAGTTTTAATAAACATTACAAATAAGAAAAACAGTAAATCATAGTGTTTCCTCAGTAGTGAATGTAGATGGATCAATTGTTAAGAATAATTATTAGGATTACAAAATGCAGCGAACGACATATAATTTTGTTAAAATGATTTATTCGACTTTAGAACCATATATGACAGTATTTGTTCTTAAAATTACTCTAACACTGTATAATCCTATTACGAAAAGCTCATATTTGAAGATACATGTTGTAGTTATTGGTTTGAAACTCAATAAATCCTTTCAGAGTTATCACATGTCCTATTTCTTAACATATAAAAAACGATACTAATAAAAATCAAGATCTTGCTGAAACTTATATCAATTATACTCGAATGTTTATTGAATTTTTTTCGAAGCACTTTCATCAAAGCCAAACCTTGTGATTTGTATTCTGTTTTAGATAACTCATTTTTTTTTTATTATTCTAAACATTTTTTCTTTATTACTTCTTACTAAAATGCTAGACAAAATTTTAACAACAATATATTTTTGATTTTTTAATAGACAATGAAGTTTCCTATCTGATACATTCTATGCGAAAGTTTCTAAAAAATTGTACAGGTTAGTTTCATAAGACTTTCCTTAAAAAGTTGTATGAAAGTACCGTGTTTGCTTTTTTTTTAGAATTCTTACCATTATAGTTTATGTCTGAAGCCTTGGTATAGAATGCATTAGATAGAAAACTTGAGTAACTATTAAAAACACTACCTGAATTTGAGCTGGGTGCTTAACATTATAGAAAAAAATAAGTTGTTGAACTTTTCTTTACCACATTAGGTACACAGATAATTATAAGAAACTAATTTTTTACTTTCGATGTATGTCGAATTTTAGGATGAATTTGATCCGCTAATATTTTTATATTTATATGAACTTTTTATTATTACACAAATAAATCACAGTGAGAAAATCAACAAAAGAAATTACAACACCTGAGAAAAAAGTTTATCTGCACACAATTAAAAGAAAATATAATATCACTACCATGTTGTAAAGAATTCATCGTTAGCAAAATCTATTAATGAAAAGCAAGAAATAAAAAGTTTGAATGAATTAAAATATATTTCATGAAAGATTACCTTCTGGATTAATATCAATATCAAGTGGTTTCTCAATCATTTGAAGAAGATTGATTTCGGTTGTTGATGATGGTGGAGTAATAGTAACTGTCGTGGATGCAAGTTTATTTACAGTTGATGTTGATGTAGTTTGTGGTTGAATGGAAGGTTTGAAAGCTGATTGTGGTTTTTCAACAATAGTTTCTTTAAATTTATTTGCACATGATGATTTTACATTTGGTTTAATATGATTAAAAGCTGAATTATTTGATGATTTAAAACTTGTATTAAGTTTTTTTAATGGTGGTTGTTCATCATCATCATGATCAAATTGTGAAAATATATGAAAAGTTTCATTATTTGTTTTTGATGAATCTGCGTAAGCTGATATTTCATTTTCAATTGAATGTAATATTGATTTTGGCATTTTTTGTTGTTGATGTTCTTGACTCATGGATGGCATACTAAATAAATCACTTAATGGATCTTGTATAGCTATTATATTTTGTAAATGAATATTAACATAATGATGTCTATGACGAGTTGATGTAAATACTGCTACCTATAGAAAATAAAATTATTTTGAAAGAAAATTTCCAAAAATAAATAGATATTTACATTTCGTAATACAAGCGTATGACCAACACGAATATTAAAATTATCTAATACTTCATCGTCACCGATGAATGTTGCTCGAATATGAGCTAAGAAAAACAACAAGGTTTTTTTTCTTTGTTAGCATATTGAAATGATAGATTGTTTATACCTGATTTATCTAATAGAATAGTATTTTCTTGTCGATCATAATGTGTTACAGCTGCACACATAAGTGGAATACGTTTTTTAATACCAAGACGAGCCTAGTTTTATGAAATTAAAAATGATGAATAAATTGATTTATTTATTATTCGAACTTTAACAAGTGCTGTATGAATACTGATTGGTTCACAACTGAATGATTCTTGTAATTGTCTAAGAGCTATTGTATATGATGGATAATTGTTAATATTCAAACTAAAAAGCTAAAAAAAAAGAATAATATATATAGATTTTTATTTAACCTTTAGCGAATTCATGTAAGTTGAGCTAGATTTTATAAGTGTGCCAATAAATCGATAGAAAGTATAGAAAGTCGTGATTTTCACTAAACATTCTATTAACTGTCCGATCAATAATCATTACAAATCATTCATTTATCTTGATTTGAAACAATCTTTTCTGTGCTCATTAACGAAATCAAAGCAATAGTAAAAATCTGTTCGAATTTATGGAAAATATTTTTCGCTCGGCAAACCAGTTTAGAAAACCAAATTATATTTCGATACAAATCTGAAGACATTTTAAACACAAAAAGAAAGTCGAGATGATAAATTTTATGGTGTAATCCAAGTACTCCTTGCGTCTGATTTGTGCATTATACAAAATACTATCCTAGTAAAAGAAAATTGTACTTTTTTCACTTGTTTACGTCTCATAACAAACACTAGTAATTATATACCAACAAATTCTAATGAGTACTTTAAGATTTTTATAGCTAACCCCTTCTACGCATATCAATACACATTACTATTAACTAATCGTGAGACATTTTTCTAATAATTTTTCATTTCAAGTAATAGCAGCTCTATCTTATTACATGTTGATATCTAGAAGAAACTTTAATTATGGGTTATTATCAAGAATTGAATTATCACTGGAATAAGGATATTAGATGAACTTAAATAGGTAGTTACCAGAGATAGACGAAACTTTCCAGTGCTTCGCACGTCTCTTTCTTTTCTTGTTTGATGAGCATGTTTTGAAAGTGCGAAATCGTTTTCTTCAATGTTCTTTCAGTGTGAATAGAGACATGGAAAATTTCACAACGTTCTCTATAGACATGTGATCGGCGCGAGACAGTTCGATCTATTTCTGATAGTTATTAAAGTAGAAGAAGTGTTTATAATTAACTTACATCAGATGATGTTTTAGGTCGTTTAACGTTAATATTCTCTTCATTGGTAAGTAATGTATCACGAGCCGTTTTATCTTCTTTTAAACGTCGTAAGTCGTCATTAGTTTTCTATTTTAATTATATTTTAATTAAAATAATTGAATTAACAAAATATAATCTTACTAATATTGGTAAGAGACCAACTGGACCAGGTATATTTGATGTTTTAACACTTAATATAGATATTTTTGATTTATTATTATTGTCATTTTCAGAATTTTCTTCAATATTTGCTGAAGATTTTTCTAGAGAAAGATTAAGATTCTGTACTTTTGTAATACAAGATGATGAACGCTGCTGTTGTTGTGATACTAGTCTTTCATCAGATGATTTTAATGAATTAATTGTTATTCTACTTTCTGTATTAATTTCATGAGTTTCATCTTCATTAGAAATGCATTGTTCAATTTCATCATAGTTTATACTTTGATCAAGATCGTTTTCTTTATGTTCATTATTTATTGAAGCTGACATTACTCTATCTAGAAACAAAAAGAAAAATACGCATAGACAAGCTGATGCAACATTCTAAACACACTATAACAAAAAAAAAATGAAAAGAAACAAAATAGAAATTCAAATATTCGCTAATAACCAACGAAAATTAATAATAGTTTTATCAGTTTTTGATATCATCCAACAGCCAGCTATTGTTGTAAATAAATGAACAAGAAAATTTGTACTAACACAAACAAAAATAATTATTAATAATGGAAAAAAATTATTTATTTCATATTCAATTGATAAACCACGTAATTCATTTATTGCTTGAAATATCAAATAAATTATATGAAATGGTTGAATCATTGACAAGAAATAGAATGATGTTATACATAAACAATTTTGAAACATCGCCTAAAATAAATGGAAAAATGACAATTAGTCGATGTTAATTGGTCGCATATTTTACAGAAGAGTGGTTTCTATTTCATTTTCTCTCAAAATCTTAATTTGCAGACATTGATTCAATCACACATATCAAGTCGCATGTAAAAAGTGAAGGTTTACCATATGGAATAGATTCGTAAATGAGTATCACTAGTAAACGGTAATTGAATGTTGACATTCATACTTTCAATTTATCGAAAATTACAACAGACAGAAGCTCCACAATAAGGAAAACTTATGTAGGAATATGGGTAATTTTTTAAAGCAGTTATGTTTAATTCTAGTGTAAGACTTCATGCCCAATTAGAAGAGTTTATTAAACATTCGCATTCCTAATCATATCTAATGTTTCTTAATCTTGAATAAATTATTAGTTATTTGCTAAACCTTGTTAACGAAGGAACTCATTCAACTTATGACATTCGTTACAGCTCATATATTTTTTCATAGTGTAGATAAAAATTTTGAGAGAATTCGTGCCACCAAGCTTTTCTTCTCGAGTTATGATCATATTTCTGATCATTCCTTCTGAGATAACACGTTTGAAAAATATGTTACGTTCACACAAGAGCTCAAAAACTTGCGTAGTTATTAAGCACACTTCTTCATGATGATAAGACATTTTTTTTTTCGACTTTCTGTTTTTTTTTGTTATTACCATTAATACTCCTATTGTACACCAAAGTAAAGCTAATGATATTCCAACTGAGAGCATAATTATTTGGTATAGACCAAAATTTTCTTGATTACGTATATTTAAAATTAATGAAGAAATCTTTAAAATAAAAAGAAATAAATAAAAAATTCAATCATTATTATTTAATCTTACTGTTAGCATTAAATTAAGACTTAACAATGAGAAAAATATTCGTTTTTGTTTTGTTACAAAATGAATTGCTCTATTAAAAAAAAATGAAAGAAATTTTATAAAGCAAATATAAAAGAATACTATACTGTTTTGTTATTTTCTTCCGATATTTATTTCTTATCAGTAAATATGTCCAAAGAATATATGTTACAACAAATATTAAAATAATTGTTAATTGAATCTAAATAAAGGTTAGATGAATGTCATTGATTAATGATTAAAAACAACGAAGCAAACCGTTGTAACAAGAAAATCTTTTCGAGAATTAATTCGACAATAACGATATCGAATTAAATAATGAATCGTTTTATAAATAGCTAAAAGAATAAGGCTAGGTATTATTGTTATTCCATCTCCGATATCTATAAAAATTATTATTTGATTAAAAAAATATGAAAAGAGTGTAAACTAACTTCTATATATGGCATTTGAAATGAAAAATAATAATAGAAAACCTGACAAAGAAATGAAGAAGAAAAATCAGTACATATTAACAAAGAAAATATTAACGAACTTGTATGAACAATGAAAAGAATATGAAAAGCAAAATCATTTGGATCTTTTCCAATTGATAATATTGTTGGAATTAAAATGATGATAAGTATTAAAATTCCAATAATTAAATAAAGTCGTCGTTGTAAAGATGATTTATGATCAGTTTTAACTATGATAGGAAGTGGTGCATCTGATGAAACTCGATTATTTCCAAACGTAACGACTGTGTTTACCATTGTGTTAGCTATTTAAATAGAAGAACAAATAAGAGTTAGATCTCTTTCTGTTCTTTACATATATGTCTATGTTTATTTGTCCTCCCTTGTGTGATAAAATGAAGAATTGATTCATACATTTGAAACACACTATGTTTATCCATCTAGCTTGTAAACTAGCGATTCGTTATAATTTTTTTCATAGATTATTAATCGATATTTATTCTAATCGTTAGCACTTGTTGATTGTGTTAGAGGTCGCATATATGGCTCTTAAATACAGTGCAAAACTAGGAATGTCGATCATTGGAAAAATCCGTATGGAATCAATAGATCCGAAAAGAATTCCATATTACCATGTCAAAAAGAAATATAAACTAAATTTATAACTCTTTTATAGTTAGTTGGAAGATATGGAAGATAAAAACATCTTTAAGTTATTAAAAGTTGACTATAATTCAATAAAAGAGTTTTCGATTGAAAAAAATCGATTAAGTGAATATTGAATTTTAATTTCAAGAAATGTAACAGAATACTCAAATGAATAAAAAATGAGCAAAGTAATGATATCTCAGGGAATATTCAACTACCCAATATGCATAAAGATAATAAAGTGCAGTGATAGTGAATGTATTAGAAAATGTTTCTAATGAGTTTATGGCACAATAATATAAATATATCATATTCAAGAAACAATGACAATATTATGAAAAATTTTTTGAATGTCTTCCATCTTATTTCTTCGTTATCAAGTTTTTCAAAAAAAAAACTAAAAGTTTTCTCAAAAGAATCAGTTATAGTTCATTTTATTTTCTTGTTTCTCTACATGCATGGTAACGACGCCCAATTAGTAATCGATCACATGTGCTTTTCTTCTTTTACTCTTTCTTCTTCTCGTTTCATATTTTTTTACTATTAACGGATGTCGGAGACAAAAATCATTAAGAATTTGAAGAAATTTTAACCGTTGGAACTCGTATGAAATGTGTAACGACAGAAAGAGTTCTAAACGACTGGTTTTAATGATAACATTCATTCAACAATATCACCATTAATCGTTACTTGCGCTGCGCTCTCCTTTTATACAAGTCTGTGAGTTGGTTTTGTAGTCTTGTCAGAGAAATACATCGTCCTGTTGATACATACAGGAGTGCATGGAGAGGCCTCTAACACACAAATATGTCTCTATAGTCGTCATCTCGTGCGTACGACATGCATTCCATGTACGCTTGCTCGACTATTGCCGGCATCGTTCATTGTACTATCCCAACAGAGTTTGTGTGAATCTCTGATCGCGCGCGCTTTAATAAAAATATTATAAAGAAAAAATCAACTCTTAATCATTACATCTCAAGCTTGAACAAAATTTATCAGTTGTAGGAGAAAAAACGTCAATTACATTTTCTCTTTCACAAGTTCAATGTTTCTTTTTGATGCTGCGATATCCGGATACGTTGGTAGAAGAGACTTTTGACAAATATTCAACGTCTTTTCGTGTGATGAAAGTACTTTTGAGTACTTACCCATGTTATGATACAGTAAACCGATATTGTTGTAGGAAGTAGCCAAGTGGGAATGATTCGAAGGGAGAGATTTTTCGTCAATATCGACTGACTTTTCGTGAAATTTAATCACCCTTTCGTATTCTCCTTGGACATCGTTGATCAGCCCAAGTTCGTTATAGTAATAAGATTTATCGGTCTCTTCAGATGCCTGTTGGAGTAACATTATATAAACTTTTTCAGCCTTGTCGTTGTCCTCCATTTTATGAAATAATGAATCCATTCGTTGCCACCCTGTTCCAGTGATCTCCTCTCGCATTTGTTCGGTAAGAGCATTGAGCTGTTGGTCATCACTATTACTAGTAAGTATAAGTGTCACTTGCCACAACGTTATTCTGCTGTCTTTAATTTCTTTGACTTGTTGAACACGAAAAAGTGTGCATTGAGAAGAGAATTTCGTTTTCTGTCTTGGAAAAACTACCTGGTGACCCAAAAGTCATGATCACTTAACAAATGGATATAATGTCTTTACTGATCAAGCTTTGTCCGACTATTTTTTTTTATCTGAAAGAGAAGAGTAGTAAGTTTTTTTCCCCAAGACGAAGTTCATAAATACTCTATAAAGGACGTAGGTGAAGTTAGCACCAGATTCGAGTAAATCCCGCCAAGATTCGACCAGGAACATGTTCCAACTGTCCCAAGGTGTGTTCCAAGTACAACTCGATGAGCTCTATCGAATGGTGTATTCCAATTCCCGATAGCTAAAACACCGTCCACGAAAATCAGAAAATACTAGCTTTTCACCATAGGTGATTTTGCATCCATCCACTAAAACCCGCCAAGATTCGCTCAGGAGCATGTTCCAAGTGTTCCATTCGCGTTCCGAGTACAACTTGACGCGCTCTATCGAATGGCGTGTTCAGATTTTCCATAACTCAAACTAAGCCTGAGAAAATTTGATAATACTAGTGTATCACCACAAAAATCCTGGATTTTATGCAGTAAAACCCGCCAAGATTCGCCCACAAACATGTTCCAAACATTCCACTGGTGTTCCGAGTACAACTCGATGAGCTCTATCGAATGGTATATTCCGATTCCCGATAGCTCAAACCAAATCCAAGAAAATCAGAAAATACTAGATTTTCACCATAGGTCATTTTGCATCCATCTACTAAAACCTGCCAAGATTCGCTCAGGAGCATGTTCCAAGTGTTCCACTCGTGTTCCGAGTACAACTTGACGCGATCTATCGAATGGCGTGTTCAGATTTTCCATAACTCAAACTGAGTCTGAGAAAATTTGA
>CAJNOP010000060.1:0-27605 GCA_905250075.1 Rotaria sp. Silwood1
GGGTACCCCATTATATAGGACTTGAAGACCTAAAGGTTTCACTTTCCTTTCCTTTCTTTTAGGAAAGGAAAGTTAACTTTCTTTCAACTTTCCTTTCTTTTAGGAAAGGAAAGGAAAGTGCCACCCCTATTCAAGATCCCAAACTTTTGATTGGATAATCCAGTAGTACTAAGATAGTAGCCTTCGCAAAAAAAAGTTTGAGCTAAATCTATCACACTGATTGGGAGAAAGCCTATTCTAAAGATAGAGTACTTTTAGATGTATATTATGATATATGGTTAGAAATGTCGATGATACTTTGTCACTACATATACATGATTCTATACGATGGTTATGTTGCCCATCTCGAAATATATGTCTGGTAAAAATTTCAGGTCTCTATCACGTCCTGGTGAAGAGATAGCATGAAAATACTGCATTTAGACGACTAACAAAAAATTTCAAAAATTGATAAAAAGGCATTTTTAGTTCTTTCAGTTCGTATTTCGTAGCTCAGCCAAATTTCAACCTTTAGGGCTAAAAATTTGGTTTTATACCTAAACAACTTTTCCCTACAAGAAGAGCTCACTCCCGACAAAATCTGAGAACATCGATTGAGCAGCTTTGGTTGTCCTTCTCATGCATTGACTCCAGGGGCGGCGCGACCGGGGGGGGGATAGGGGGGTCACCCTCCTCCTGCTCCAGAAAATTTTGGCTGGTACTTTCTCCGATTTGGGGGAATTTACTACGATAATTTCTCCGATTTTGGAGAGTTTACAAAGCAATTTTCTCCGATTTTGGAGAAATATACTTGATAGTTTTCTCTCAATTTGGAGAAAATTCAAGTTTAATGGGCATTTTTAGGCAATTTTCTCCGATTTTCGAGAAATATATTACATAAATTTCTCCAAAAATCGGAGAAAATTCAAGTTTGGAGATCATTTTTAGCCGATTTTCTCCGATTTTCGAGAAATATATTACACAAATTTCTCCAACATCGGAGAAAAAGTTTTAATAGTTTCCTCCAAACTTGGATTTTCTCCGACTTTGGAGAAACGTGTATAATATATTTCTCCCAAATCGGAGAAAATCGCCCAAAAATGTTCTCCAAACTTGAATTTTCTGCGAATTTATACAATAGTGTTGAATATATTTCTATGAATCCGGAAAAATCCAATTTTGGACAAAAATGAGTAGACGATTTTCTCCGATTTTGGAGAAGTATATTATAAAATTCTGATTCGAAGAAGACTTCAGTTTAGAGAACACTTTTTGACTTTCTCCGATTTTAGGCCCCCCCCCCCCCCCTGCTCCGACCTCTTCGCGCCGCCCCTGATTGACTCATAAACATTTACAGAAGCTCCGGAATCAAATATGATTCTCTTGAATGTCTGGTTTTAAGCAACAAAAACATAAGAAAAAAAAAGCTTCTTACAGAAATGAAGAACCTTCTTCTTTCTTTCATATTGATTTATTGATTGTATGATTTTATTAAATTAAAAAACATCATGGACTATATTTACAGTTAGAAACATTTCTTATGATATTCAAAACTAAATGAATGGTCAAGTTTTAGAATGGATTAAGTAAAAGAACAGATAGATTAGTAATCACTTGTCGCTTTAGTTTTATATAATCGTGAAATACTTGGTTTTGTCAATTATGGTTTAGCATCATAAAATAAAAGAAAGTATAGTTTATTGTCCAGACAAGACGCAAATATAATTTATTTGTGATTTATGATTTGAAGTTGTGACATTGTTTTTATTTGATTATATAGCTTATCGATGACATGCAGAAACATTCTTTTTTCGTCTAATAAAACATGGAATCTAAATATATATTAAATTGTTTTCAGTGGAAAAACTATAACAAATCATAAAAAAGAAATCAGAATCATGGATATGATATTTAACTTTGAATTTGAATCAACTCGACATTAATTTCAGAAAATAAAAACAAATGTACAAGTGCTTGCAAATAACAGTTCATCACATATTTTGTGACACTTGGAAAGATTCTCATTTTAATATCAGTCAAGAAAATGTTGATTATTCTCTCAATCCGCATAGTTCTCATTTTGTTTTCCACTTTCAGATTTGAAATTTTTTTTAAGCGCATACTAAAAACGAAGTTTTTTCATTTTGACAATTTTAGAAATAATTGTAAACAATATCCAATAACTATCATCTGTTGAACAATAAAAACTTTGTTTTTTTAGTTTGTTTCTATATCGAAGGATATCATTTATCATTGAATGGAAAGGAAACTTACCCTTATGTTACCACGTAACTTATATGGAAAATTCACTTGTGATATTATTCTCGAAGAAAAGCTTTTTAGAAGAATAAAAATATATTATAAAACTTGGATCAAGATTACAGCAAGCAAGAAATCCGAATCCCTATTCAATTTTTTCAAGTTTCATTTCTTTAGCTAAATTTCTTGGGCACTCTGATTCCTCTACTTTAAAATTTCATTAATTTCCTAAAATAGTTTTCCATCTAACAAAAAAATCAAAATCATAAATGTTCCATCATTGGTTATATCTGATAAAGTAGCCTTGTTACTTTAGTTTGGTTTAATATTTTGTAAAATTTGAAGTTTTGTAGATCACTTTTATTTGACACAATTTCGTAACAGGCAGATATAATCTAGCTGAGAAGAGTTTCGTTTTAATAATTTGCAACATTGTTGATTAAAATAAGAAATGAATAAATTCGAAACTGTATGATCCGATTAACTAATTAGTACTCTTTTGAGTTATATTAAAAACACAAAACTTACAAAAATTTTAAAAACTTAAAGTTTCGCGAAGTTTTTCACGATGTAATTTTTTATTTAACGATAGCAATCTAACACTTCAATCAAGATAGAAAAAAAAAATAATAATTCCAACTTGTTGACCACTTGATAATGGACATAAGTAAAAAAAAATGTGTTAACATGTTCCATATTTGTACTTATTATAATCATCAGGGTTATTAATTTTTTTAATTCCATCACAGTAAAGATATAATTCGTTAAATGGATGAATTCTTCTCATGACAGCTAAATGTCCAAATGAACTTTTCGAAATAACAGCTAAATCACAATAACTTAATGCATGAAAATCTAAAATGGTCTTTTCTAAACTTTCACATCCTAAATAATTCCAATCACGATCAATATGTGCCATTGTACCGTTGATTTCTATTAAACGTGACGGTTCAGTATTTTTTGTTGAAAATAGTTTTCGAGCTAATTGTTGAACTTCACGAGAATCAGTAGTAATAAATACACGACCAGGACGTGAAAGTAGAAATTTTAAAACCGTTATATTCATACGTTCACGACGAGGAAATACTATATCTTTTGGATTTGATGGATTACGACCAATACGTAAATGACCACACAATAGCGGACCATTGTCTATATTTGTATCTACACAAAGTATACAAATGAATTAAATATTTTATCATTATTAATAATTCAATCTATTTCAGAATAAAATCGATTTTGACATTATGTGCTTACCTAGTGGATAATTATTCAAATTAAGTCGACCAAATTTTTCTTGTAAATGTGGCTTTAATTGAATGAGTAGTTCATAAAATAAAGGATATAATGTGATAATATGAATATGTTTTTGTTTGACTCGAAAACGATTAAATAATGATTTATAAAATTCTGGATTGCGAGCTATAATATCAAAATATGCAATATTATTTGTTTGAATATAAAGTACAGAATATTGTTCATGATATGATTTTAATATTTTATAATTTTTTGGAGATAATGAAGTAATATTAATTGATGATGAAATATTTCTAATATGACTGTGTGATGATATAGACCATGAAATAAAATTTGAAGTGAGTATACGTTCAATTGAACATGGCCATGTCATATCAATAATAAATGTACGATTCAAAGCAAGTGAAAGTAAAAAGCTTGCAACAATTTTACGAGTTCGATCTCCCCAGCCTAATTTAATAAAATTTATTTTTTATTATTAAAAAATAGAAGTCAAATTCTTACCTCCACACATGAATGGACAAGAATAAACAAGATATTTATTATTACTTTGTTGATATTTTCTATTAGCTTCATTGATAATACTCCATACATTTATATTATATGGGACTTGAATATATTTCAGAAGGATCGGATGTTTTTTTACAACATCATCATCCTGAGTTTGTTTTCGCAATTCTCCAGTTTCTTTTTCAAATATTTCAATATCATTATTATAAGAATTTATTTCAATACACCAGTAACATCTATATGAAGAAGCTATTAAAATAATGCAGATAAGTAAAAATAAGTAATATTTTCGACGTCGCCGATGATATAATGAATAAAAAATGACACGAAAAAATTTCATCGAACAAAAAAGTCCAGATGTTAATACATACACATCAAAGTATTCATATAGAAGAAAAATTAGTTGTTCTTCTCTTATACAAATGCTAAACGGAGAAAGAGAAAAAAAGCGGTTGGGTATGACAAAGAAAGAACGGACGAATATAAATATTGATGCTGACATCGTATGACGGATTATTATGTATGAATATGTGAGAAAGAAAGAAGAGAACAGAACAGGAACTCATCTTACACGTACATGCGCCACAATGCTGAAAAATATCCACCCAACTATTGATTAATATAGTGGGATCATTCGTCCAGTTCAGTTTTATACAACGTTTAGATTTTATTTAAAGTAGAAAAATTATAATTATATATATATACATGGTGTCCAGAAAGGAAAATAAGCAAAAAAAACTTGAAGATCTTTCTCGTATGTTCACTATATGGGCTAATATTTTTAACTCTGATAAAATAATTTTCATAGCTCATACTTATAAAAGAAGCGTTATTAAAGATTTTTTTGAAGTATTTATAACTGACTTTAGTAAAGGGCTGTAACCTTTTGCAAGTTATGAACAAGCAATATATATTTATTTCCTTAGTCGAAACTAAACGACATCTAAGTTTTTCGACTAATTGTTTATGCTAGTGTCGCTCTGGCTAATATTTATACTATAGGCACATCCTTTGCTCATTACTGCACTCTGAAAGAATAAACCATAAACAGCACGAATTCGGTAACACAACTATCATACTCATTTTTTTATAATTTGTGTTGAGAACATTTCTCTTATATATATAAACTATAAAAACTTCTTTATTAGTGGTAAAAACATCATGCCATATGGTCGAAATACGGCGGAGATATTCACAATTTTATTTGTTTAGTTACTTTCTGGACACCCTATATATAAAAGACTAAAATAAATATATCTTTAAGCTTTAATTTAATCGAATTTAGTGGAAAGACGTGAACCCTTTTTTAAGTTAGAGCAGCACTCACTTTCTGTAAATCTATCTTCGTATTCTGTTTTTTCGAGTGAAGCATATTACAAGGTTATTTTTGTCCACAGCATTATTTCTGAAGACAATAGATGTATATAAAGAATTATAAATATAGAATCATTAGATTTAGTGTATCATTGTAAAGTTCATTTTGTAAGTATTCAAGAAGATAGACATGTGAAAAATGTATTTATAAGAATTCAACCGCATGTTTCATTTATTTACTAATATAGAACAGAAAAGGAGAAGAAAGTAAAGTTCGAGAGCACTACAATTTCAGAGAGCACAGTATTAGTTAGTATCTTCTCGTTGTAGCTAAACCCTTTTACTTAGACTGTTTCGTCGATACAAACATCTTTTTATGAATAATATTAGAACTGTATTGAAATAATCTTGCCTTGCACAGAAAGGAATTTACTAAACAGTAATGATAGCATCCGACGTTTTGAGAACAAACATTATCATCAGTAAAAAGAACAGAAAAACGCTTTCAACTAACGAATATGGGTGTGAATGACGGTATTGAGCTTTTATAATACCACACACACCTGAATTGGAGAGCTGGCACCGTCGGTTTAATGCAAATATTGCACTTCCAATTTAAACTTGTATGTAGTGGTTGAAGAATAAAGAAAGATTCTGCGTTCAATACGGCTACGATGAAACAACTTGTCTACAATATGAATAAGCCTTCTTGAAATAAAAACTTTATTGTTCGGAATCAACGAATTTTTTTTTAATGAAACGATATGAAAAATTTTGTTTGTCATTAGATGAATATTTTAGTAAGTTTAGTAAAATTATTAGCAAATAATTACACTGATATTTTGTTGGCACTATCTTATGAAATATTGAATTATGTTCTCATATCTATTGTTGCAATTGTCTTTGCTAATACAAAGTTGTCTTTAGTTTGTCTTCATAAAATACTGCTGAGTAAAAAATGTTGGTAAGAATAGGATCAACTTCTTTTAGTTATTTTTTGTTGGTCATTAGATAAAAAAAAACATGATTGTTTTTATAGCCACCAATGCGTCAACATTTAACTATTCTTGCGTCTTTTATCTGTTTGGATTCAAAGAAAAGTGTGATTGAATGTTAAATGATATTTTGCTATATATATGTTCACTCAAATACAATTGTATAGGATTTTTTAAAGTTTCTTTTGTCACTAACAATCGAGTGATACATTATCAATGCAGATCCTGTCAATATGCCTTCTCATCTACTTTTCTCTCGTTCGTGTTAAAACATTATTATATTCAATTCAAAAGTGTCAGTTCACACATGAGAGAAGAAATATCATTTCATTCGAATTCCAAAAAATGGTAAAAATGTACAGAATTCATTCGATTTTTAAATGAAAAGTAAAATAATTACTTATTAGAATTGTTTGATATAACAAAGAACTGTTGGTTAATTTACAAAATAGCAGCACACAGAACTTTTCTTGCTTTCTAATATTTAATCAATATACAAAATTTCATCTTCAGTATTAAGAATAAATCACATTTATTAACCCACTGTTGATCATATGGTAAATTTGTTTTTACAGTTATGGTCCTACGAATCAATTGGATATTGTTCGAAACAAGTGTCGAAAATACGATATGTAAAGTAACGCTTTGAAAAATTAGACTGTACAGAATTTACTCCTATTTATATCATTATCGATTTTTTATGAATATTTAATGCTATCATTTGAAGTCCAAATTGATACAGTAATCAGTGGAGACGACTAAAAGTATTCAATGTTTGTGTTAACAATTTTTTTAGCTCTGAGAAATTTTGAAATGAAGACAAAGTAAAATGATGATAGGGAACGCAATGATAAAAAATTGGACAAGTATATTCCTGAAAACTATTGTTGAGTGTTGAAAATTATCAAAAGTCTAATATCTATCCGATGTCAGGCAGTGGCTGACATATCTTTAAAAGTGCGGAATCATAGATAATCCCATCAGTTCAACAAATCAAGTTACACTTCTCGATGCTGTATACTCTCTACCACTTCTGTTTTTTGCTGTCAACCATTGACATGTCTTATTGATCTATAATAACTCATATCAGTGTTGTTCTTATCAATAGATGATTTGTACTATGGACTTTCGTCTATACAAAGAACTTGAAGACTTTCAACTAATATCATACCATACAAGAGACAAATGAGAATTGTTTATGCTGAATAGGATTTTATGATATCTATTGAGAAAAGCTTAAATATAAGAATATAACAAAGTAGTAAAAAAAGTATCGCAATTTTTTGTTGTCAGATAACATAATTGATCATACTAAAATAAAACTACTATCTTGTTCTTCTCTTTCAAACAATGCCTATTGAAACGTGACATTTGAAAAATCTATTAAATATTATATATGAGTAGTAGTTAATTATATAAAATCCCAATGGTAATTTCAATAATTTGTTAATGAGTCGGATTTATTAAATGGCAAAATATATACAAAAAGTTGAACAAAAGAACGTTTTGTAATTAAAGCTGTTTTATTAATAAGTTTATTCTATTGCTAAAACAGAAAAACAAAAGATAATCAGTTTTAATTTTTTATAAGAATAAAAATCTTTCTTACTCGATGTTCGATAATAACATGAACTTCTCCATGTGAACTAAGACCTAAATGAGTTGGTAATTTGACCCATTCATCATAACGACCTTTACCAAAAACATGTTTTTTTAAATTAATCGTTGCTGAACCAATTGAATCTCGTCCAGCTACATCTTCATCATAAACATGTATATGTAATTCATCTTGATGTTTGTGCAAGTTACTAAATAATATAATATAAGCAATATATTAAAAATCATATATTAAGCTTACAAAGTCAATGTTTCATTCCATGTTGGATTATTTGTATCTTTAATTGTTTTTGTTCGTTGTTTATAATCTTTATCCAAATAAAGTTCAACATAAGCATCATCTTTACCAACAATATCTTTGTCTTTTAATTTACGAGCTTCAACAATTGTTACGTATAAAACTCCCTCTATATGGCTCATTGTTCTTTTTTTTGAAAATTGAAACTTAATAATTAGGTATATATCGTTAACAAATTCAGTAGCAAGGAATTCTGCAATAGATTTTATAAATAAACCAAAGAAAAAAAAGAGAAAAAAATATGCACATCCAATGAGATGTTTTATTTTTCCTCTCAAAAAATGATGAAGGTTGTTTGGAAAAAGAAAGAAGTCTTAGTGAAAAGTAGTCATGACTCCTTTTAGTAAGAGGTGATAAAATAGACGAATGAATGTTCCTTTAGTTTCTTCCTTATTTTGCGTATGTTAATATTTCTATCGCTGCTACGCAGACAAAGTCTAGTAAGAAAAAAAAGAAAATGGTAAGAAAAAAAGTATCATAGTCAATGTAAAAGTACTCTATCAACTTTATAAAAAAAAATGCAATGCCTCTTCAAAATAAACAATTGCTCAATTGAAATCGATTCAATAAATAACTTTGAATATTAATGCTATTAACAAAAAAAAAAGAAACTTTATCATGTACCTTACAGTTGAAAGAGTTGATGTCATCAAAAAAATTCAATTTGATTAGAATTGAATTACGAAAATCGATTGAAAAGAAAACCCGAGCTAAAAAGTGCAAATGATTGAGTTTTGCGTTTTAAAATAGATTATCAGAAAACTAGCGTGACAAGTATTCACTTAAATAATAATCACAACAACTAAACTTTAAAATAATCTGGTTTATTATCTTAAATATTAGATGAATAAACTTCTGTTCAAATTGCGAATTTTGCTTAATAATGGGCTGAAAATATCAGCTAATAACAATACATTAGCAAGAATATATATCAAATGATTAATTGAAGAAAAAAAATATTCGTATATCGAGAATGATTTTTTAAGAAAATATAATCTCTTTGATGTATTACTTTATGTTAAACAATATTTGAAAATGTCAACAAGATTTTTTAATTATGTGACTATTAGTTGAAGGTTGTACTTGTTCTTTATTATGTAAATAATTGTTGATATTTCTAAATTTATAATATACATAATGGTATCAGAAATCAATCGAATAAAAATTCGACTATAACACAATCTGAAATGTAAATCTTATGACATAAATTGTATTCATAGGAAAATCATAATTCATGAATCTAAATGAATCAATAAATAATATATCATGTTCCGTACTCTTATTTACCAAGAAAGCCTTCAAATTAACTGTTTAGTTTTTTTCTTTGTCCTTCAGAAAAATAGTAACGATTCACTTTTTAGTTAAAACTGGCATATGTAGAATGAAATTATTCTTTCACTATATTTAGTTACTGATCGTTACACGAAGAAGCACATCTCATTTAAGTATTAAATCTCACGCAAATGTACAACTTGTTCGCATTGATACGCTAGAATGAAATTTTTAAGTTTTCTTTCATTTTTTAGTTATTTTAATTTACAATTGTACAAGTATCCTGATCTCTTGTATATTTCTTTTTGAGTATAACCTTGAATTGAAACCATCGAGATGAGAGTGTGTATTGCAATGATCAAAATCTCTTTTTGAATAAATATTTAAACATATATTGTATAGCAAAATACTCAAATGTAATTTGATTCAATGTTAAGAAGAAAATTTTTTCATTCATATTTATTCGATCATGTATCATATTGCGTTTATTTCTAAGAAAGCTGTTTCTATCAATCAATACAAGTAGTCAATTACTAGTTTAGAAAAGAAATATTGTCGATGAAAACAATTGCAAAAATGAAAGCTGTAAAAAACAACGCCCAACGTGGGGCTCGAACCCACGACATTGAGATTAAGAGTCTCACGCTCTACCGACTGAGCTAGCCGGGCATATGCCACTACTTATTACATAACTGACCACAACAGTGACCTTCATTTACTCCTAAATTTTCTCCTATTAAACCGATTCACAACAATATTCAATTTTAAGTATCTTCATTTCAATTTTTGCCAAATGCATGATACATATTATTCTAAGAAGCCAACTAACTAGAAAAGAATTTTCTGATAAAATATAATGATTTCATTTTAAAGAATCTGCTCATTGGAAAATGAATAGATATTCGATCAAATATCATTCGTCACACCTGTAATTAGTAATGAACACATAGAAAATGAAACATATAATAAAATTTTTTAGATTCATTTGTGTTTACCTAGTAATTAAATACTACTGTATAATGAAAATACATGTCAAAATAATAAAAATTATTCTATTCATATTGACAAGAAAAATTGTCAAATCCAAAAGTGATCCATACATTTTTAGAAATGCATATATAATATTTATTAGAACTCTATGGAAATAATTTTTGAACATTCAAGTATATTAAAATGTAGTAAAAATCAAATGTCCACTGTTATAAAATCATATGATGTGTTCAAATCTGTTTTAATTAATAAACTTATGATGAATTCTACTCTAATTTGTTACATAAGTTTGCAAGCCCGGCTAGCTCAGTCGGTAGAGCGTGAGACTCTTAATCTCAATGTCGTGGGTTCGAGCCCCACGTTGGGCGGATATTTTTTTTTTTCTGTTCTCTTCTACTCTCTGTCTGCTTTACACATCTAGTTTTCATGCAATTATATCCATGTTAAGAAGATTTTTTTTACTTTCAAAAATACGATGATTCACTAAGGAATATTTTCAACGACTAAAATAGAACAATAATACAAAATTAAAAAAAAATTATCAGTTGAAACAACGTTTTACGAATATATCATTTTAAATTTATATCAATAAAAAAAAAAGCAGAGAAATGAACTGCAATTTCGTTTGTTGTGATTTTCATTTATGTTGGATAACCTTCTGTATATAAGATGTGTTAAGGGAAAAACGTCAAAAGAGTTTATGCGACGTTAAAAATCTCTTTAATTAGTTAGACCAATGCACTTTCTTCTTTTTTTTATTTTTAGCCATTCTCGACCGTGCCTGTCATTTCCTCAAGTGACATAAAGATAATGCGAGCAATTGCAACTAATTTAATCTTCTTTTCACTATTTATTTCATTTCAGACGTTAATGAGTTAGATAAAGATGGAAAACACGAACGCAACTTTGTCATATAACTTACAGACAATAATAATATAGAAATATATACACTGAACATATTTTCTATTATTTTTTCATTTGACGTTTTTATTTAATAAATATGAATAATAGAAGTCATAACTATTCATTATTGCTATTTGGTGATAATAATGAACATGATTCTGCTCATTTTTCTTGGTATGTGCCTTTAACAATAGGAATCAGTTCATTGATTGGAACAATATTTAGTATTCTTAGTTTAATACGTTTTTTCCGTCAGAGAAATTTCAATACTCATTTTAATTATATTTATCATCATATGTTATTTTTTTGCTTATTTAATTCTGTTATTTATGCACCTGGGCTTTATATTGGTATTCATCTTTCTTGGTTTATTGTTTCACGAGTTTTTTGTATTTTATTTTTGATTCATAATTATGTCATTTTTGGTGGACTTGCTTATCTTTTAATGTGGGCAAGTTTAGAACGACATCGATTTCTTTTTCAAATAAATACACCAATATCATTGTCTCGACAAATGATTCCACTGATTATTGTCATTATATTTGTTTATACATGTTCAATTTTAATTGTTCTTTTATCCAAATGTTTCAAATATGAAAAATTTGAAGTGTGTTTTATTGAAAACGTTTCCGATGTAATTATATTTACATTGTATACATTTGTCATACCTATGGTAATTATGATTTTTGCTACAACTATTTTATTACGAAGATTATATGAATATCGAACACGAATAAATAAACGCCGACGATGGATAAGATTAAAAAAAATGTTTTATCAATCACTTATTTATCTTGGATGGTATTGTGTATCATATTGGCCACATACAATTTATTCGATACTTATTGTTTATGATTCAAATCGATTTGATTCAGTAATATTGAGAAATACTTTGCATCTAGTAAGTACATGTGGTATTCAAGCGTTACCTATATTAACTTATTTTACATTTAAACCAAATAAGAAACAACTACAAGTAAAATATGTTATTAGTAATAAAATTGAAATTAATACGAATATGCCACAAAAACCAACAAGTGAATGTTTAAAAAATAAGAAAGAACTACCAATTATTGAAAAATTTTAGCTATGTTTTTCTTTTATTAAACAAAATATTATTTAAAATAAATTTGTCTATAATAATTGACTTGAATAGTTTTTGTTTTTTATCGAAGAATCACATATTAAATTTCAATAACTTTATCACAAAATACAATATAAAATTTGAAACACTTATGAGTTTCTGCACTTCAACATGACAAAAGATAAACTATGGTAAGCTCAAAGATGCTGAAGTCATTAATTATCTTTTCAATATTAATAAGAAAAGAAATACAATAATAAAGAAAAATTAAACATGTTGAAACGTAAAAAGTGCTCAAATCTATCTTTCATTATGTCTAATACTGATGAATATGATCAAGATCATAGTTGATAATTATATTTAAAAACTGATTATTTTTGATTGATACATTGTATTAGTTATCATTGCTCCTTTTGATTGTATCAATCTAGGCGTCTACTCATGTGTCGCAGTGTTTTTATTTTTGATTATGGTTTTGCTTCCTTGATTTTTGTTCTTCATTAACTTTTACTGAATGAATTTATCATACAGAATCAGAAGCGAAATATTAAAGGTTATTCTTGATATTTCACTAATGACTTCTATTTATCAAGATAATATTTTACATTATGCAAACAATATGATTCATATAAACAATTGGATTAATAAACTTACATAAGTAATATACATAAAATGTTCAAAAAGTTGTTACACTCTTTTTATTTTAAAGATATATCTGAAACTGTCACAAGAATATTGGAGTTTTGACAGATATGATTAAGTTTCATTAGTATATATATATATATGGATGTGATTAACTTCTAAGACCAAGAATCTTATTCACGAATCAATCAAAATTTTTTATTTCTTTTGATAAATTATTCAATAAGCTACTAGAAAATGAAAAGACAATACGGCAATATTTATTCCTTTTTCTATCGTGACAATATTCTTGAAGCTTTGCGAAAGTCTGAATAAAACATTGACTATATTTACTAATAAGACATCAAAATGTAGTTGTCACGATACGAGACCGAGTCAATATGAATAGCTTGATATTGCATGATTATCAGAATAAAAACAAAAACTATTCTTCCTGTCATTGTATATTCGTGTATCATTTGACATCTCATCTTCTTTATATATGATCATTGAGACATTGGAATGTCTTCATTGTATCAACTGGGATACTTCACTAATTGTGATAATACATTTAGATACATGAATAATGTTCACATATTAAAATAAAAGTAGTCCAAAAAGTATTCGGACATGTATTAGCTCCATTTGTGTATTTTTTCTTTTATGTGATAAAAGTGCAAATATTAAAAATTCTCTTTAAACGAGGAACACATATGTTTTCTCTGGAGCATTGAATAGCTTTCAATTTGTTCTCTATTACATATGAAAATCATGGTTTGAATATTTCATGAAGAAGGAAATATTAATTTGTTATCATTGTTGTACAAATCTGCTAATAAAAGAAAAATACAGTTAGATCTTTGGCTACTTTTATGGCTACTTGTAAGTGCATATTTGTGCCACTCACAGCAGTACAAAGTAAAATTTTATTATGTTGATGAAGAAAACAGAGTGTATGATTAACACACCGGATTCTTAGGCGGCTCTCCAAGGCCAAAGCATTGCCGAATTCGTCGGTATGTGGCTACTCGAGTCATCTGATTACCAGCCCCTGGTCCTCCATTGCATTCCAATTGTCCGTTAATGATTCGAGTGGTGGCTGCAAAGTCACCTTGCTTAGCTGGTCCAGCCATATTATTTGAATTATAGAACCAAACAGCAGTTTTTACAGCTAAATCTTGTTGTTGTTCAACCAAATCTGGATTATTCAGCAGATCTATACCTAAAGCCCGTCCAGCTGCATGGTAGTTGCATGGCCAAGATAGTTGAAACCAACCTCGACCATAGTACAATTTGCCCGGCACACCTTGAATACTACACCATGATCCAGCATAATGAGAACCACAACCTAATTGACATTCAATTCTCATTAGAATGCCAAAAGTTCTATTTTTAAAATATTTGAATATCTTATAAATCAATATTTTTACTTAACACTTATATGTAAGCATTGTGTTTTAACTTGATCGAGTTTTCTTTCAAATTAAATCTTTTCTTTTAATTCATAGAGGTTTTTAAAAAAAAAGGTTGATCTTTTCCTAAACTTTAAACTGGTTTTAAAGGAAGGTATGCGATTTGTGTATGGCAATAGAATATCTCTTCACTAACATTGTCGACCACTCTCAAAACCAGTTTTTTTTCAGAGTGAATTCTTTTCTATAATGCTGAAAATTTTCATTGTAGTATTCATAAGATTCCGATCAAATTATATACAAGTTAAGAAAATTCTTCAATTTCACTAAGCTTCTAACTTATCAAATGCAAATGTTTTAAACGATCAAATAAACTACAAGATATGTCCCTATTTCTGATAGATCTGTCAAAGAAATACAATACAAAATGATGAGATAAATGTGTTCGTAGCATTACAGCAGCTAAGCAGAAATGTATAAATTCGTTTTGTTTTAATAAATACTTACCTGGAGCACAATATTCTCTGATTGTTTTGAGACCATCAGTTTCGTGAAAAACATGAGCAAGAAAAACAGCCGCTTCTTCCTTGTTCGCTGGTTTCCAACCTGAATTTCTAAGACCATTGAGTCGACTGAGTCTCGTTCCAGCGTCTATTGTGTTGAATGCACAGGCAAAATTTTGTTCTGTAATGATGGAACCATCACCACCACTGCTGCCACTGTTTTCATTTCCACCGCCAGTACTACCCCAACAAGGACCCGCTGTACAGCCACTACCGCAAAATTCTCCTCCCGTTCCACAATAACCCCACTGAGATTTACACATATACGTTTCAGGACATCCACTTTGAGTAGTAGTACTACTCCAACAGGGTCCACCTGTACAACCATCACCGCAATATTCAGCTCCTGTTCCACAATAACCCCATTTTGACATACACAAAGACGAACTAGAACAAGCGGCACGTGGCTGGATATTAATTAATGTGCCTGGTACTTGTTTATCCGAATCGCCTTGAATTATATTGATCAAGCCGGTAGCAATGCAAGAAAGAAACAAATATGTATGCATATACTGTATTGTCGCCATCGATCGAATGTAGAACAGATAAAAACTACTAATAAAATGAATATGGAATGGAGGTGATGCAGTAAATATATGCCTTTATAGCATTTGCATACAGATGTTTTTTTTTCCCATTTTATCGTTGCTTGCTTGTCGCCTATCTACACATTCACAAAAACTAAAAAACAATCTCAAAAGAATGTACTTTGAATTGAGAAATTGTCAGTGTGATAAGTAGCATGCATATAAACGGACAGTTCATATTTCAGCTTCTGTGGTTGCATTGTATATCATCATCTGTATAGTTGTTTGTGTATTTCTTCGTGTCTGCTCTTCCATACATCCACGTCATTATACCTTTTTCTCTTTCTTGGTTGATTATTTTTCATTCATTCATCCTATGTAATCGCTATGCATTCGGACTCAATTAAAGAGAGATATTATTATTAGAGAGAGTTCGATCGTAGAGTATTAAAAAATGAGAAAAAAATTGATTGACATTGTTATTTTGAGAATTATCGTCAAAAAATAAATAAATAATTTGATTATGTTGAAAAAAAGCAAAAATCTACTGCATTAGTTTCATGATTTTCCCATTGCTCTCAATGTATGACTTTTATTGCTTAACAAAAAAACAAAACTATTAAATTATTTTCATTATACTTGTAAACTTGGATTACCAAGTTGTTATTGATTTTTATATAAGTATAAGATGATTGTCGATAAGGGCACTTTTCTTCCTAAACATTTAAAAAAAAAAGTCGCTCTTGGTGTTTAATCAATCATGGATTATAACATAGACATATTTACTCATCTTAGTTCGACATTAGGATCTATCGCACCTTTATCTCATAGACGTGATTGAAAAAATCTGCTCGTCGTTATAAGTCAAACATATGCAAAATATGTAGTTGACGACACTTATTACGAATATTATCTCTATTTTTGTCTAAATTATTTCAGTGAATGAAGAGAGTAGAGTTTCCAGAAGCTAGACTGTAGTTGAATAAATGCACTTTACTTTCTTTTTTTTTGTATGGCTACCATCCTTATTAAATATTCTACACATCGAAAAATAAATTTCAAACGGGTTTTCAGACACCTGTCTGGATTTCGTGAGTTCTGAACTCATAAAACTTTCCAAAAGTGTAAACTCACTCACGAACCTCAAGGAAGTCTCAGAAACCAAGCAACTTCAACAATTGAAGCAACCCAAAGGTTTCAAACTGCATTTACATCATCATAATTTGCTTGCCCACAAACCTGAAACAACTACATTCGTATGCTATATCTAAAAATTCGGAATCTTAGAAATGTCACTAAAGATGACAAATATACGGTACACTTTTTTCTGTAGATATTCAAATATGGACGTAGTTGTCGGTGTCGAGAGAACTGAAACTGAAACGAACATCGCCACTTTTCTCTATAAATATGGCATCATGGTTGAGTGGTTATGTTCGTCGACACGTATCTAGAAGATGCTGTTTTCCAAACTTAATACTACTTTTTGTGAAATGACCCTAGATAAATCATTAACGGCTATTTGTCTCGGATCATCTGTACGATAACATGCAAACTATGCGTGACATATACATACACTTATGGCTAGAGGTGTAAGCCGTGCGGCTGAGCCGCCGTCGCCGCCGACAGACTCAAAAAATTTTAAGCCGCCGCCGCCGTGACAGTAGCAATTTTGGAAATTTTTAAGCCGTCGCCGCTGAGACACTTTAATTGCAGCCGCCGCGTCGCCGATGGTATTCAAAATTTTAAAATTTTCGAGCCGCTGCCGCCGCTGGCAACTAGCATAAATAAACGTTTTATTTATATTTTCTTTAATTCGGTACTTTGACATCTTAGAATCCCAATAAATCTCTTCTTCATTATCTTCCTCGTCTTCAACTTCACTTTCGTGCTGGTTCTTTGACCAGTCAGGTGCTTGGGGTTCTAAATTGTAAACAAACCCTTAATTCTGTGTTGGTTGAAAATTCTAAGTTATCATTTCAGTTGTTTATGTCTTTACATTAGATATATTAATAAATACAAGAAGAGACGAGCATTTTAAATTTTGATTAACAAAAACAAAATAAAAACAACAAACTTGAATACGCTAAGTGCCTTTACTTATTAACAATCGTGGTGGTGATTTTTCATTTATTATTTACCCTAGCAATTATATTTATTTTTAATTTTAGACTTTTTTTTTTTATTATGTCTAGATGTGAATTAAAGTTTTTCCACATATGTGTTTGAAGATAAAAAGGCCGAGATATTGAAATAGGCCTTGTCTACACTAAAAATTTTGATGGTAAATTAAGAAACATGATTGGTTAAACAGTTAATAAACATTTAAAACACTTTTATAAAGTGCATTAAATTTATTGCACTATTCAGAACCACATTAAAGTTGATGCACCAATCAAAGTCTGATTGGATTTTTCAATGAGCGATTCCTCTATGATTGAAGTGAACAAAAACTACGATTCATTTCAAAGTCAAGGATTCTGATTGATGCATTAACTGACAAATGTAGACACGAATTGATTTAATACGAATTGAATACTGCATTATCCTCCTCGTGTAGACAAGGTTATAGACTAATTTATTTATGATAACGTAGTACTTTTTAAACTTCAAGCCGCCGCCGCTGAGACACTTTAATTACAGCCGCCGCGCCGCCGATGGTATTCGAAATTTTACAATTTTCGAGCCGCCGCCGCTGTGCAATCTTGAAATATCAAATCTGCGCCGCCGAGCATTTTAAAAAAATTTTAAAAAACTGGCGCCGCCGCCGATCAGCCTATCGGCTTACACCTCTACTTATGGCTTGTATTTGGTTAGTTAGTGTGTATGGGAAGCCCAAACCATTGAACGAGAAAGAACTTTGCGCCAGACTAGCCTTCTGTCCAGATTTACACAGCTTACATTAGTTGTAGAAAAGACATTGAACTATTGAGTTTGCAGCTAGGTTATTCCTCCTACCAAAAAGTGGCTGAAAGATACGAGTATTCTTCCTACCTTCTGTCCTTTCTTCCTTTATGAAAATAAATTTTTATTTTCTTTTTATTAGGTGTAAGATGATGATATCTAATTGTCATCACTTGAAATGCATAATCAAAATGAAATAAAAACAGAAATTCATTTATAATTACTCTTTTGTTTTGATTTTTATGAACTATTGAAACATTTATTATTGTTTGTTGTCTGATTTTGTGGTTGATATTATGCACACTTAATCATCACGACACTTTTTAGTAAAGACAATTCGATTATTATCTAATCAATCTTTTATTCATTTGCAAATGAAAGTTTCTAGACTTGATAAAAAAAACTAAGATTATTATTGACTACAAGTAATGCACTATCTCGATGTAGAATAAACATAAGGACATCGTTTTTTATTGAAATATTTCTATTAGTGATTGATATGAACAAGATATTTAAAGAAAAGCAAGAAACACCATATTGATAAACTATTAGACTGTAAAGCATAAAGTTACTTTTTAAACAAACAAAATTTTATATGAAAAAAGTTGTCTATAATATTTGTGAATTTTATTTTTATCAATACTGCATCTATTAGCATTTCATGAATGCCCTGTTATACACAATCAGTTAAAATTCATGTTTACGAAGAATAAAGATCGCTATTGAAGCTCATGCTACTCAACAAGTCATATGATTATCCCTGAATCATATATAGAGTATTGTTATTGGCGACTAGTGATAAAAAAACGACACTATGTTAATAAATAAGACATTTTAAGAAACTTTTTTTGATTTCAGGTCGTCTAAAGAGCAAATAATATTCACATAGACATCCTACTCAGGATAAATTTCTTGATCAGTGTAAGAATAAAAATTTTAAAAACATTTTTCTCAAAACGGTCCAGACTACTGTAGAAATCCCATAAGGATACAGAAGAATGTGAGTAAAGGGAAGACTCACATTCATCCATACCCCACGGCAGATTATCGAATTCTTCATGTGACGATTTGTCCTGCAACGACACCAATTCACCGATCACCAATGGTCATAATTCGTTTCGAACAATATAATTCGTGAAAAGCTGGCCCAATGGAATTCTTTACGCCATTGTGATGATGCAATGCGTTGTGGTAGGTGTGTGTGGACACCATTTAAGGAGAATCTCTCTCGTTCTTACGCAAATACTGTGAGCTACATAACTCACCATTTTTTTTTCGTCTACTACAAGTTCTCTTTTTCGGCAAACAACAACATATGGCGTCATCCACAATACGAACATGTGCAATTGCCACATGTAAACGTTCGTCTTTTGCACTATGTCATTGCTGTCAAGAACATTTATGTATCAATCATTTGAAAGAACATTCAGATCTACTCAATTCAAGATTATTACCGCTCGCAGACGAAATTAATAGTTTATTGCAACGAATCAAAAGTGAATCTTTGAACGAATCATCTTGTCTCAACGATCTTGAAAAATGGCGTCAGGAAGCACATCAAACGATTGATCGATTCTACGAGACTAAACGCAAACAGTTTATGAATAAGATAGGCGAAGATAAAAGAATAGAACTCGATCAATTGAGAATTAAAATTGAAGAATTAATACAAGAGCAAGACGCAAATCAAGATCAACTTAATTTGATCACAGAGGAAATTTGTTCAATTAAACGAGCTATTGATGAATTTCAAAACCTTGATCTCACTATTCATCCTTTCACGATTGATGATAATCTTATTGTACTTAAATTGCATGTATTTCTTCCTCTTAGAACTCCATCTCGAACAATGTCTTATACAGCTAAGAGTTCTGCAATGGCCAGCAATGGAAAACATGTATTAATAGAAAATGAGTCGAATCTGTGTTTACTCAACGATCGATTGGCATTTACCAAAAAGACACCATGGACGTTTAGTAATATATGGGAAATGTGTTGGTCATCAACACTCGCTCGATTCATCGTCGTTACCAATAAAATTTTGTTTGTTCTCGATGAAAAAACAATGACACTCACACGATGTGAAATTTCTTCGGATAAGAATTGGTATCGGGGAACATGTTCTAATACAACACTATACTTATCAACCTGGCAATCAGAAGAAGGATCAAATATAATTGAATACTCTCTTCCATCTATTAAATACGTGAAACAATGGCAACCACCGTTAACATGTCACAAAGACGAATGGATTGAAGATTTTGAGTTTAAAAATGATTCAATGGCGATGATCATCGTTCATGATAAAAATAAGTCTTGGCGTTTCGAACTTCGTTCATCAGTGACACTTCAATGTCTCTGGTTGCTAGAGCTCGATGGAGGATTTCGCTGTCGTTCGATTAATAGTGATCAATGGATTTTAATCAAGGATAAACAATCAGAGATATTGCATATATCGAACGATGGATGCATTATAGAACAACAACGATACGATTCACAAATAAAAAATGTTGCTATCTTAGATGCTAATATACTCATGATTAAGACTACTGATCGTATTAATTTACATGAAATCTAAAAACTTAAAATTAACTATCTCTTTTTACTCAATCTATCAATAATGTAAAATTTGATTCAATTAGATGTGTATCATTTCATCTATTTAGCTACACAATCAGAATAATAGAACTACATGGTATACCTGTGGATGTGAACATAGGTGAAGATGGGTAACCTACATTCTTATCCACGTACTCTACACCCACATCAACATCGATATGCTTTTTGTAGAGTATAGCAAGATGCATCTGTTTTTGTGGTGTAGACTTAGAAAGAAATGTTCGAAATAAAAAATAACAACAGGATACAATGCATTGCCTATAAGAGCAAAAAAAGAAATATGGATAATCAACCAACAAAATGGTTCCAGGAGTTTCTTCTAGCAAATCAAACTCAAAAAAAACACCGATACATCGAAGATCATATCTGCTTTTTCCTTATATATGTATAAGTGATAATTGTAAGAGACAACCAAGTATCCGATCTTATCTACTAAGAGCGTTACAAGATTATTACACATAATATTTCTAGTAGCATTCAGTTAAATGAAAAATTTACCATATTTTGACTTTTTTCTTTCTCATCCATCTATCACATCAAAACAACCATCATTTATCATGTGCAATAGACCATGCAGGCCAATGACATTTGAGTCTTGAAAATCTTTGCAACCATTGACTAGACATATTCGGATCAAATGAAAGCTTTCACCACCAAACTAACAAGGTTAAAATATTAGCGGATGTTGGCTTGCCTACAGGGAGATATTCGAATTTTAAGGTATTTATAGTATATGTAAGATCAAGGGGGAAAAAGCAGATTTTGGCGTCCAAAATCTTTCAAAATCTTCAAAATCTTTTAAAATCTCTCAAAATCTTTTAAAATCTTTTAAAATCTTTTGAAATCTTTCAAAATCTTTCAAAATCTCTCAAAATCTCTCAAAATCTTTCAAAATCTTTCAAAATCTTTCAAAATCTCTCAAAATCGCTCAAAATCTTTCAAAATCTCTCAAAATCGCTGAAAACAGTATAGGAAGTGGTTAGCTTGGCCCGAGATCTTTTAAGTACTGTATTCCCTTAACTTAAAGGACGAGCTTATAGATGAAATAAAATAAGTTTATGTACGTATATGTATGCTTATTTGCAGTCACGTACCCTCATATATATATTCGAAGCATTACTTTAACTAACTAAGATTGCTAAGGGTAATGAGAAAGATCGATAATGAAATCGAAAATCAAAAAATATGATTGATTATCATTGATTCGAATCATTGATTACCAATCCTATGTTTCGGTTTTGTTTCGGTTTCAGCTTAACTTTCAGCCTTTTATTATTATTATTAAATGGCTATACTTTGAGCTATATTGTTAGCTAATCAGATTCTTTTCGTGTTTTTCTCTTGTTCAATCGAATTTTGTAGTGAAATATCAGTCAAACAAGTATTTTTACGCTTAGAGTCTTGTGGAGTCATCCTGCCAATTATCGGATTCTCTGGGAATCGGATGTTGGGAATATCCAGTTGTCGACCAATCTTTTTTCTGACCGAAATTTCAGTCTTTAAGCTTTTTTCCGTGTCTGAGTTTCGTCTTATCATATTGTTGGGCAGGATTCTCAGCCTACCACATATATTTATGCTTTCAACTGTAACTTTGATCCAGTCAGAGATTTCATGCTTGGAAGTGAGCAAGGTAGATTAACTTACTATGCATAATTCGTCAGGACTCATTTTTTCTTTGTTCTGGTTGAGCAATCAGTTTCAGGATCACACTGATATTTCATTAATATAGATGCGATGCACTCTGTTTATAGACAATCTCATAATGACCCTGATACTTTCAAGTTTCAATCGAGAACCCTGCAACTTACAATTCAATCATCTTGTGGAAAAAAGTACAATGTGACTTTGGCAGTGTAAATGATGCAGGATGATCTTTCCAGGAGGTAGACTTTAGCAGGAGAGCGAATAGTCGTGAGTGGGCACAAGAGAGGCGTCGACGAACGTCTTGTCATCAACCTGAAAAGTTCACTGCAGGTATGCTTTAGAAAAGATCTACATAAGATCTAGTATGTTTTCTTTAAGAATACTCCACTAAGATTCGCCAATGAAGGATCGCAATTAGGAGTGACACTTTAACTTTAAAAAACTTTAAAAAGTAGTTAAAGTTAAAGTAACTATCTAAAACTTTAAAGTTAAATTTTAGATTGACATACTTGACAGTTTAACTTTAAAAAAATCAAAGTTTAGGGTACACTTTTTTAACATCTTTATTTTATAAATATTAATAATTTTGATCATTTGTCAAGTTATCTCAAAGTAAAGGGTGGAACAGAATAATTGACTGTGTTTTGCATAGTATTTTCTCATTGTTTAAGCTTTCGCCGCCACTCCCGTCGCCCGAGCAGAAAAGTCATTTTTCACCAGAATAATCAAAATTGAGATTAATGCATGGGAAGATAACCCGTAATATGTTCTTTCATCAACGACCAAAATTTTTACTCGACACCTCGTTTTTTTTCGATAATTTTGAAAGTTTTCGTCATCCCTCCATCGAAAAAATAAGTTGTTTTCAGAAAAACCAAAAAATCTTCTTCATTTTTTCTCAGTATGATTGTTTGGCTGCTCAATCCAAATTTCTCTGTTCATTCTTATTCTCTACATTTTATTTCTTTTTGTTTTAAAGAACATGATACGCTGCAGTGTAATACAGTCCTGTTTGTTAATTAAGATATTCTGGGTTATATTTATAGACAATACATAAGTAGACACCCATTACTAAGGGTTTTCTGCGTCATTGAACTTGTGATTCCCTTTCTCTACTTAAAGAGTAAGAATTTAATGAAAGATCATATACTACACTGCACTAAGAAATTCTTTTTCAAACAAAAAAAAAGCATTAAATAATGATATAGAGTGAGCCCAGACGGAGAAAGAAGATAAGTCACATTATGAATCTAGCGTCCCAAAAAATCTGAACCTAATTTTGCTAGCCTGAGAATCAGCATTGAGTCCTCAGTATTATTCATAGGGTTTTTTGCTTTTGTCACAACTCAATTATTTCTCACCAGTAGTCGCCCTCAAGTATCGAGAGAATTTTTTATCATAGTTCTATTATAAGTTTTTATAGTTTGATAGAGGTAAGCGTGTTCATTACAAATATCACACATTTTCAAAAGTACTCAGATAATAAGAAAGATCTGAAGCACTCTCTGAAAGCCTGAAAAATAGTTTTTGACCCGAAAGTTCATTAAAACACAAACTAGGTTCGTGAAAAATAGGTTCATTTCCTGCAAAGTTTTACTTCTCTATCAGAATCTATGAAAATGTCTTAGACGTTCAATGTTTTTCCATCGAAAAATGCCAAATATCGCCCAGATTGGATCTTGCAATGGTTGGGAATGTTTTTTTGAGCGTTATGAAGTTATAGGTTTTACGGGCGTGCCAGCTTGATTTTTTTTACCGAATATATAATTCACTCTACTCCTTCTGTTCATTCCATTTTGATCTTGAAATCCGATGTCTAGTAAAGCACTTTTACCTTAACCAGGGTACTTTATAGCCAATGTCTGTCTTTTTTTGACTAATTTTCGATGGTTTTTGGGTAGAAGTGACCCTGGTTGCAGTGGCGTAGCCAAGGGGGAGGCAAATGGGCAGTTGCCCATTTCATTTTAAGAGTTGCCCATTGTAATTTTTAAAAGTAAGGCTTTGCCCATTGAATTTTCTAAATTGTTTAGTTCTTTGCTGCTGCATACATCTATAAAGATCTCAATATAAATCCAGATGAAATATGCAAATTATATACACAAATGCATCATCGTCGTCTTGATTTAGGTGTTTGAATTTGAAATATAAATCTTATAAATAGAGATATTCAAAATAGACTAAACACACATGACTCAGTCTTAAGGTCTCTCCACCTTCAAAAATCAATATCAGTCCAGGAACATTCTAATGCCATGACATTCGGAGAATACGTTGTAGCTATAGTGGAGAAGCTATGATGAAAGTTTCAGTTCTATACCATGACGTTTGACAGAGATATCCACCAAACAAGGTTCAAAAATAACTGATTCGGCATCCCAATTTTTTTGACTCAGGGTCTTTATATATGTTTAATTTTTTTTTGGTTGAAAGAGCATGTTAGGATGCAGGGCACCTAAGACTCATTTTTTTTTGAATTTTTATTTCTTGAAAAGAGAGAAGGAACTACAAGTTCGATGAGTCAAACAACTCTCTAAAAATGGAGCTCAATTTATAAAAGTGATTGTACATATAACAGAACAAAGCTTAACTAAAACGAAGGACTCTTTGGTGCCGCACGTTTTGACATGCTGTTTCAAACAAAAAAAAAATGCATACAGAGTGGTCCAAAAGTAACCGAGCAGTCTTTGATTGCGAATAACTTTTGATAGGAACAAGATAGAGAGCTGCGGCTTTTATCGTTTAAAAGAGAAAACAAACTGCATTGAATCTTGAATACCGGATTTTTATAACAAAATTTCTCATGGTTTTCGGACAAGTTTCTTTAAAAAACTAAGGCTTTTTAAATAGGTCTAAAAGGTGGATTTTTCGTCAAAAGCTCCGAGAAAACGTCGGCTTTTCGCCAAGAATCTGCTGAGAACACGTAGTAAAATGTTAAGAACTAATGATTTGCTAAATCTTTTTGGCATTGAACCTACACAGATTATTGAACTTTAGTTAACGATTCTGATGCACTACTGAAAATTAAAATTCTAAAACTTTTACATTGCAAAAATATTTGCGTCACAAAAGTTGTCTGGAGACTCCGAGTGAATATGGTCATAAAAATCTGGTATTCAAGATTCGATGCAGTTTTTTCTCTTTTAAACGATGAAAACCGCAACTCTCTATCTTGTTCCTATCAAAAGTGATTCGTAATCAAAGACTACCCGGTTACTTTTGGACCATCCTATATAATTAGCCTGGTCGGAGAAGTTTGGTTTGAGCGTTCGACAAATCATAAACTGAGAAAAAACGAAAAAGATTTTTCGATTTCACCAAAAACCAGCTTATTTTTCAAGTAGGTAGTGACGGAAAAAATCAAAAATTTTGCTAAAACAATGTACGAAATAAAAAGCTATATCTCTTTTGAAAGGGCAGATTTCCGACTATCTTCTCACACACTTATCTCAATTTTCATGTTTTTGACGAAAATTGACTTTTTTGGAGGGGGGGGGGACCTTAAGATCTGACTTTTATGCAAATTTCATTAAAAGAAACTCGTTTCATTTTTTTGTGTTTTTTTACGTTATCAGTACTTGGTTGGGTCAAAAAACTTTTGGCCCATCAATGAAAACCTTGCCCATTTCGCCCATCATTTTTTCTAGCATAAGAGAAGTTTGCCCATTGGTATAAAAATCCTGGCTACGCCACTGCCTGGTTGACATGAAAAATGCTATATTTGGAATCAGTGTCCGAAAGTGTCAATCAACGCATGTGTGCTTCGAATTCTTTCTACGATATTTTTTTCAGTTAGATTTCGACCCATGGTCCTCCTCAGGAATATAAGGGAAAATGAATTTCATTAAAACCACCATTTAAATATCTATACACCTATAATTTGTTTTTCAAATAACATTTTACAAGTCCAGAACTACTTTTCCACTGACCAAACGTTTTTCTGATAGAATTCATTTTTCCTTATATCCTTGAGGGAGACCATGGGTGAAAATTCGGCAGAAAAAAATGCCGCAGAAACAATTTGAAATACGCATAATTGAACTGAGGTTTTTGTGCTGATTTCAAATATGGTGTTTTTAAAACCAAACCTAGTTCGTTCTACTCGAAAACCATCGAATACTAACCCAAAATGACTCTCAAGTATAGTAGGTATAGCATAAGCACTTTACTAAACATTGAATTTCAAGTTGAAAATGGTGTCATCAGAAAGAGACAGTTGAATTGCGTATCTGGTAAAAAAATCTCCTGGTGCACCCGTATAAAATGTAAGTTTAAAAAGCCGAAATAATCATTATTTGCAACCATATGACCCAATCGAGGCGGTATTTGCCAATTATCGGTTGAAAAGGTTTGAATACTTAGGACCTTCTTATAGGTTCTGGTAGAGAAAAAACTTCTACGCGAATGAGCCTATTTTTCTTGGATTCCAATGGAACTTTGATGAACTTGCAGGTCAAAAACTGGTTTTTAGGGATTCCAGAAAGTGCTTCAGATGTTTCTTTTTATCAGACGAATTTTGAAAATAAGTGTGATGATCGAAATCAGCATGCTGAGTTCAATCGAACTGGAAGTGCCTCTACAAAAACAAAGATACAAGTTTTTTTTTGATCCCTGAGGGAGCCAAAGTATGAATGCTGATTCTCAGAATAATAAAATTGGGTTCAGACTTTTCAGACGCATATTCCGTAGTATGACACATCTCCTTTATTAGAACACGCAGATTTCCTCTAACTGGAGTAGATTCAAACTTTTTGAAATCTCTCAAAATCTTTCGAAATCTTTTGAAATCTTTGAAATCTTTCAAAATCTTTCAAAATCTTTTGAAATCTTTCAAAATCTT
>CAJNOP010000060.1:27615-60564 GCA_905250075.1 Rotaria sp. Silwood1
AATCTTTTGAAATCTTTCAAAATCTTTCAAAATCTTTCAAAATCTTTCAAAATCTTTTAAAATCTTAAAATCTTAAAATCTGCTTTTTCCCCCTTGTGTAAGATACCCACAATTGAACATTTCGACCGAATTAATGTTTCTTTTTTTTGTAATGGTAGGATAGAGCTTGTCGAGTTACATTAGAAAAACTGTGTCTCAAATTTTAAAAATGAACTTGAAAAAATTTTTTTACGAAAGTCACAATTTCATGTCTATTTCCCCCAACATTTCAAAATAATCGTAACTTGGATGGATATTTTTCTAAAATTTTTTAGATATCTTTTTAAAATTTGAAACACAGTTTTTCTAATACAACTCAACGAGCTTTATCCAACCATTACAATAAAAGAAACATTAATTCGGTCGAAATGTTCAATAGTGGGTATCTTACATATACTGTAAATACCTTAAAATTCGAATATCTCCCTGTAGGCAAGTCAACAGCCGCTAATATTATAACCTTGTTAGTTTGGCGGTGAGAGCTTTCATTTGACCTGAATATGTCTAGTTAATTCAACTGACAACACAAACACCTCCATTGTAAGATATAAATGCCTATTGTTGATCTGTCGTTGAATAAAGATTCGATCCATAATGAAAACCCAAAGTTAATCAATTGTTTTTAGCTTACTAATGTTTCGAGATATAGAATAGGGAAAATATGTACAGTTATTTACTTCACCATCTTTGTTCTAATGATTCTTGAGTACTAAGTTAGTAGAATACTTAAAAAGTCTGTGTAATTGTGTTCTACACAAGTAAACATTTTGCGTAATCACATTTCAAACAAGCTAATGTTCAACTTGCCTACTGAACTACGTATACTAGTAATTAGCAATGGCTCTAAACTTGAATTACTAGCACTAATACAGTGATCCGAAGAAAGCTTGCCTATAAAATCAATGTATTTAAAGAGAGAGAAGAAAACTAAATGTGTAGTTTGCCAATGATCTTTTTCTTGTCAGAAGCGCTATAAAATTGAATATTTGTTTAGTTTTAGTATTTGCTTTCTTATCAATATATTCAATATTGTAACCACTACAGACAACACAATATTATTGTTCGATTAATACAATTTCTTAACGAACCCATTTCAAAATCTAGCTTTTCTTTCTTTGCAATAGATTAAAAATATAAATATAACTGCATCTGATATTGAAATATCAAAGTTTCATTTTGAAAATTTTTTCATTTATTTAACATTCATTAGATTAAAAAAATGATTGGAAACTTGAACGATTG
Organism: Rotaria sp. Silwood1; assembly: GCA_905250075.1. Classification (NCBI taxonomy): domain Eukaryota; kingdom Metazoa; phylum Rotifera; class Eurotatoria; order Philodinida; family Philodinidae; genus Rotaria; species Rotaria sp. Silwood1. Next base: position 28,897 of record CAJNOP010000060.1, read on the forward strand.
AAAATATTAACAAGGCAAGAAAAATATATTGTTTTCATGGAAGATTCTTATATTTTCTCAATGTATTTTCCTGGCGTCAATTTTATTCAGTTCATTTTTTACTGTAAGATTAATTCATTCGATAACAATGCCATCAGAAACTGATATGTTAACTACTAACATTTTTAAACAAACATATTTAATAAATGTCTTACTATACGATTTAGCTAAAAGATTCTGGCTTATTGTATACTTGTTAAAAAATTTCCAATCATTTTCGTATTCTATATTTCTAATGCATCGACTTTTTTTTGTTTTCCTAATGCATAGCTATACTCATATTTCAAGCAGATACACAACGGAGTATATAACAGAAAGACATTTCTATTTTGTAAAAATGCTTGAAAATGTCTTATATCAATCTATTCATGATTGTAAACTGATTAATCAGTGAAAATTTAATCAAAATTTTATTTGAATTTCCACAAAATACAATGCATTATTTTTTCTTTCAATATGAACAAGAATAAATTGAATTGAACAGAAAACAAAGAAAATGTTTTTATGGTGAGGAAAATGTCATCATTGATTCATCATCAAAATCATGTTCACGATCGACTAAAATTCTTGAATTTGAATTATCTGTCTGTCCCATTAATAATCTAACATTGACTGATTTTTGTAGAACTTCTTCGGCAAAAAATTGAGCCATATAAATACGCATTGGATCAATACCAAGAAGACTAACAAATAAACTGATGATCTATTCTTTCGAAAAAATAAAAATAAAAATTTTTTTTTCAAATATGAAAATAAATAAAACCTTATCATGAATTTGTGAATTCATTCCATGACAAAACATTTTTGATGCTGCAAGAATTGTAGCTGAACCAAGTAATAATGGATCACGTAATCGTTGAGTAACACTTTCCCTAATATAACAAAAAACAAATAGATTATTATCAAAATAAAATAATCAAATCTATTTAATACATTTGTATTTTAGTCACTGTTGATGATCCACTTTCTTTTTTTGCTAAAATTTCAATAAGTGATGTCCATTGTAAATAAATATGAACAAGTAAAAGCATCGATGCATTATGTAAACGTTCACTAATCATTTTCATTTCATCATCTAAATTCTTGCGAAAGTTGAGTTTTTTTTTGTAAATTAAAAAAAAAATAAACTAACTAAGAAATCGAAGAAAATAAGATATAAACATATGTGGAGTGTATTGTGGAAATATATGATCTATTGTTGTTAATATATGAATTTCAATTTCGCTTAATTGATCACGATTTAATTTTGTTATTGTTGTCATATTTGGATCCATTCGTGCAAGTTCATGAAAATATTCAATTAAACGAGGAGTATCAATTGGTCGATCCTAAATATAATCTTGTCTTTAAATGAATATATACTTATTTATTAATCTCAATATTGTCATATATTTTTAAATATTCAATTATAGAAGAATGAAAGATTATCATTAGTTTGAACTCGATAGCCTTTTTCTGATCTGTAGATATAAGGATAAGATGTCCAATGTAGGCATAGATAATACACAATAGAAATTAAAATCCATCTTAATGATTCGAATTCTTATTAGTAAAAAATTGAAATCAGAAACATTGTAGCAGAAATCTATTAACGAGAAAATCTGTTAGCGTAATCTTTATGGTAATAAAATGTGAAACATGATTTAGCTGCTTCTTGCTAATCACAGAGAACTTGTTCTATATTGTAGCGAATTTCTTCATTATTTTTGTACTTAACGTTGAGATATGCAATAATGACAGTGACAGACAAAAATTTAGAGTAGTTGTATGTTTAAGTTTCTTTCTCGATGGAAATAGCTAATAAGAATCTTGTATTAGAATTGCTAAGCCTAAAGACTTCCAAAAGCAGTTTGCTGACTTCTTTTTGAAGCTTTTGAAAAAAGATTTTATTTGATAGAGCAAAGTAAGTATGTCTTCGATCTATACATGATCCTTCTTTATTGAGCTGTATTCAAATTACAGAAGGTCCCAAAGTTTCAAACATTGAAATATTCAATAAAAAGAAGAGAGGAATGATTCTTGAGCTTCCTGTAAATTAAATATAGTTCAATGAAGAAAGATCATGAAGCGCTCGAAGACGTCTCATATTACTTCGGATCATTTATTCTATCAAATAAAATCTTTCGTCAAAACCATTGAATAGAAGTCAGAAAGTTGTTTTTAGAACTCGTGATTTTTCGTAGACCCTCAACTAACCACTTTTGTTGGAACCTTCCAGCTTACCAATCCTAATAGGAAACCTTTTCAGCTATACAAATGTTTTTTTTTAGATTCTTTCTCGTTGAATATTCTGATAACTGTGAAATTTTCTGAAAGATTTGAAATTAAAACAAAAAAAAAACATATCAAATCAGAAACAAAAAGAAGTGACATACACAGATTTGTGTTGAAAGTTGAAAACAACCAGTAGCAATAATGTATTTCTCTCGAAGATATTTTTCTTTGATTAATTCATATTGATTTCTTAGACTGTTTGGATCTTTATTAATTGAACTACACGTTTTTATCATTGAACAGATTAAATATCTTTAAAAAAAATTTTTCTAGTAAGAAAACAAGTTTATAATAATAATAAAAAAAATCTTCAATACTTATTTAATAATTCAACAGAAGTGAAAAAAACTCGATCATCAAATTCAACTTGATATGTTAACATATAGAAAAATGAAGCCATTGTTTTATTACAAAACTAAATAGACAACAACAATAAATTTTGATAAATAATATATTTAAAAGACTTTTACCGAAAGTAATCGACGACAATTAAGTTTATAATCATTTTTACAATTAGCAATAAATAATTTCAAATATTCACATTCAACCATTTCTAAAATAAAATTACGAAGAATATTTGATAGAGAAGAAAGCTCCAATGATGAAATTTCGTGGTTTTTTTTTAGGAAAATAATATATCTTGATCATTAATGCAAAATGTCAAATAAAAATCGATTCTAGTGACAAATCACTTGTTCATTGATGAATTTATGTTATTTATGAAATCGTTCGTTTTCTATTGGTTAAAGTCTTTCAACGAATAGAAATCATTTTTTGTCTACTATATAAACTCCATGATAGTTTTTTATCGATTCATTTCTGCAGATTCAAAAAAACAAGAAGAAGGTCAGAATTATTCGCTGTTACTTTAATTAATTGTTTCTTTATCGTATTTTAGAATATTCATTGATTTTTAACAATGAGCGACAGTGAAGAAGTTTGTTATGAATTATTTGAAACAGTTCTTTTACCATATTTTATTTCTATATTAGCATAAAGATAGTTTACGAAAAGGAAAATCAAAAAAACGCAAAGGATTAGATGATGAAGATGATGAAGAAGTAACTCAAGAGGAGGAAGAAGACGAAGAAGATGATGATGATGAAGAGGTTAAATCGAAATAAATTTCGTTTAAAAATATTATCTTATTATGATTTTCTTTCTAGGAAGAAGATGATGAAGAAGATGAGGTTTATTTTTATCATTAAAAAAAAACAACAACAACAAAATTTTTAATAATCATTTTAGGATGAAGAAGAAAGTACAAGTAAAAGAAAAAAAGGAAATCATCAACAAAAACGAAAGAAAAAGAAAATTTCTGGAAAAAATTTTATTATTGATGAAGCTGGTGAAAGATTTTATTAAGAAACAAAAAAAACAAACAAATAAGAAAATCTATTTTTTATATTTTGATAGATGTTGATGAAGATGAAGAAGAAGAGGAAGAAGAAGATGCACCTGAAGAAGGTTTTGTTGAAGAAACTGGTATTCATGATACAACACCAGCTGATTTTTATCGAGCTGGCCGAGCCAAATTTCCAATAGCTGAAAAGTTTACTTTCGTCTTTTTTTTCTATTTTTAATTAAGCAAAAGATTTTTTTTTTTCTATCTAGTGAAATGGATCCAGCTGAAATGGAACAATATTTAAAAGAACGTTATGGTCCAAAAAGTCGAGCAATGCGTGGTGATTATGATGAGTATGAAGATGGAGATTTAATTCCCGATGAAATAACACAACAAAGTTTATTACCTGATGTTAAATCACCTAATCTTTGGCCAGTTAAATGTCGTACTGGCGAAGAAAAACAAACAGCTTTATTACTTATGAGAAAATTTCTTGCTTTAGAAAATGATGAAAAAGTAATGACAAAAACAATAAATATTCTATGATCTTTCAGAAAAGTCAATATTCCAGGATAAACATTAAAAATTGAGATAAATCAGATAATCTGACATAATATTTATTTGACATCTCGATCAAGCATGTGACAATTTTTGAAGAAGCTTCATTGTAACAAATGACTAGTTTTTGTTTTTGATTGATATAGACCATGTTAAAAAAGCAGGACCTATGAAGATCACCGAAAATTTTAACTTACCTATTGAACAATTTTTGAGTTTTATTTGTTGAATATCATATGACAATATAATGATATAAAACTGAAAATTTTCTATGATTTGAGCGTTTTGAGATAAAAATTTGATTTTTTGAAAAGAAGTTAATTATAATAAGATTTTTAGTTTTTGTTTTGTTTTGCAAGGCATTACAAATAAAATCAGTTGTTGTTAAAGAAGGTGATCGTGGTTATATTTATGTTGAAGCATTTAAATCAAATCATGTTAAAGCAGCATGTGAAGATATTCGTGCATTAAATGTACAAAATCTTCAAATGGTACCTATTAAAGGAATGACAGATATACTTCGTGTTGTTAAAACAACATATGGAATAAAAAAAGGTTCATGGGTACGTGTTAAACGTGGTATTTATCGAGATGATTTAGCTAAAGTTGAACATTGTGATATGATACAAAATATGGTTACACTTAAATTAATACCAAGAATTGATTATAGTAGAAAACGTGGAGGACCACGTGGAACATCCAATGATCAAAGTGATATTGTACCTGAACCACATCCAACATTTAAGAAAAAAAAAAGTTTTGCTTTTAAACGACCACCAGCTAAATTATTTGATGAAACAGCTATAGAGTAAGAATTTGAAACAAATTGAAGTTATGTTGTTTGTTTTTTTTTCTCACAAAAAATCTTTTGATTTTTAGAGCTGCAGGTGGACACATTCGACAAGAAACTGAATACAGAACGTTTGAAGGTGGAAAATTTGATGAAAGAGGTTTTCTTATTAAAAATTTTCCACTTCATGCTGTTGTAAGTAACAAAAACTTTGCAAATATGTTACAGTTCATTTTTTAACAATAGAACATTTGATCGATTATTATTATTATTATGATTTAAATTTTTTAGGCAAGAATAAATATTCGAGAACTTTTCCTGAATTAAGTAAATCTCAGGAAATAAAAAATTTCGTAACCTTACTTAGGAATATTGTCAACAAAAAAAAAAACATTTCTTCTAAAATTCATAAAATCTTTTTCAGATCAAATAAAATAGAAAATGATTGAAATTTTCTAAATGTCGACACAGCTAAAAAAATCTCTTAAAATGATTCATCGCTTTTTACTAGGCATTTGATGGAATCATCTAGATACAGATCAAAAAGTTAGATGAAATCATACAAAAAAAAATCTTTACCGAAGAAATCTCTTATGACATCTACTCGTTATGAAATAATAGTCTTAGTTCGATTTGCTTACTAGATATTATTTATCTAGTAAATATTTTAAGTTTTGAGAAAAGAAATTATATCGTATATTTTATTATATTAAAATCGGTTTGATATTCTATTGTTAAATAATGATTTGTAATATATATATATAGCATAAAAAATAATTTAAATAAAAAAAAAAAAAACTTCTAGTCAGCCGATGGTATAACTCCAAGTATCACTGAATTAGATAAATTTGAAGAAGCAATTGATGGACCTGAAAGTAATGGTAAGTTTTGATATTAAAAAAAGAAAAAAACAATTTTTATTAAAAATATTATTTTTATATTAACATATAGTTTCAATAAATAAAAGAAAAACATCAAAAAATGATTTATTATCATTTGCACCTGGTGATCATGTTGAAGTATGTGAAGGTGAATTAGTAAATTTACAAGGTACAATTGTTGGTATTGATGGAGATTCAATTCGTATATTACCCAAACATGAAGCTTTAAAAGATGAAATACCATTTAAAGCACATGAATTACGAAAATATTTTTCTGTTGGAAATCATGTTAAAGTATTAAATGGAAGATTTGAAGGTGAAACTGGTATGATTGTTGGTATTGATGGAACAAAAGCAGTTGTTTTAAGTGATGGAACTAAAGATGAAGTTAGTCAATAGACTTACAAAAAAAGAAATAAAACATTGAATAATTCTTTTCTTTTTTTTTTTTCTTTATTGAAATTTCTTAGATGCCTGTTCGAACATCAGATCTTCAAATAACAAAAGAAACAGCAACAGGTGTTGATGCAACTGGACAATTTCAACTAAGAGATTTAGTTAATATATCGTATGTTTTTTATTAATTTTTATCCAAAAAAATATGAAAATTCTTGTTTATAGAGCCGATAAAGTTGGTGTTGTCATACGTATTGAAAAAGAACGTTTACATGTATTAAATATGGATGGAAAAGTTCAAATTGTTCCAATACAATCAGTTACAAAAAGAAAAATAAATCGAAATGCAACAGCACTTGATTCACAAAATAATAATTTAAATGTTGGTGATATTGTTAATGTTAATGAGGGACCATTTGCAGTAAGAATTCAAAATTTTCTTTTTATTTTTTCTCTTAAATTTTCTTTTGTTTTTGTTTTTTGTGTCTAGAATCGTCAAGGTCAAATAAAACATCTTTATCGTCATTTTGTATTTATATTTTGTCGTACATTAACTGAAAATGGTGGTTTATTTGTATGTAAAGCAAGAAATTTATCATTAGCTGGTGGAACATCAAAAGTTTCATCAATACCATCATCAAGTCCAATGAATGCTCCGTATATGTCACCACGTGTTATGCCATCTCCATCACCACATACATCATCAAGTGGTTCGTCATCAATACATGGAAATAGTCCAGGATCATCTGGTGGACGTACACCAAATTCAATGGGAAGTGGAGGACCAAAAGCACCATTGTCAACAGTAAATAATATACGTCGTGATACAGCTTTAATTGGACAAACAGTTAGAATTTCACAAGGACCTTATAAAGGTTATGTTGGTATTGTTAAAGATGCAACTGAATCAACATGTAAAGTTGAACTTCATGCTAAATGTCAAACAATTACTGTTGATCGAAATCGAATTGTATCAACAACGTATGTTATTCTTTTAATTCTAAAATATTAAATGAGAAATTTCGATCTATGAAATTAAAATCTAAGAAGATTAAATCTTCATGTTGTATTATCACGAATAGAGCGCACATGATGCAAAAATTTCTATTGATAGTTTTTGTTCGGTTCGAATCATATGGGTAAATTTCGAATATTATAAAATAAAAAGTTTTATGTTAACGTCATATTTTGATGTATTTTGAAATTGAGAGAACAAAAAAAATTATAATTGCTGATGAGAAATCGAACATCATGGAGTATAACCTTTTGAATGAGAACTGGAATTTTTAATAGAATCTTCCAGAAATAAATAAAAACTTTTTATTTTTGAAGAAAAAACACAAATTTATTAAATCTTCTTTCTGACTTTAATATGTTTAATAAAACACAGCTATGACTTTATGTTGAGAAAATGTCTATGAAATATAAGTCTGTCTTGATTTTAATTCTATTTATCATTGAAGAATTGTTTTTATTAATTTAAATTGATTTAGAAATGTTCCACGTCATGCTGGTGAAATGTCTCATCATTTTACAACACCACTTCATGGTTCTCAAACTCCATCTTATGCTGCATTTGGTTCACGAACACCAATGATTGGTAATCAAACTCCAATGCATGATGGTTCTCGAACACCTTATTATGGAAATATGGTTTGTAATAAAAAAATTAATTAATTAGTAAAGAAAATAAATCTTTGTAGACACCTCGTCATGAGGGTTCCATGACACCACATGCACATGGTGGTGCATCAGCATGGGATCCAACTTATGCAACAACACCTAGGTTTATATTTTAATTTGTTTTCGTTTCAAATTCTTGTAAAATAATATTTAGAGTTGATTATGATGATGATGATGGTCCATCACCATTTTCTACATTAAATCCAACAACACCTTCATACAGTCATTTAGCAGATACATTAGCAAGTGGTCTTGGAAGTTCGAATACATCAGGTCCATCATCACATTCAAATTCTTCATCATCAACAACATCAGTATCTGGTTCATTACTTGCATCAGCAAATGGTCCATCAAGTGTTGGGTCAAATGTTTCATCCAATGCGTATTCATCATATTCAAATCATTCAACAGCATCATCAACTATGTCGATGGATTATCAACGTAAAATAATTAATTAATTGTTTATTTATTTTAAAATAATAACAATAATAATATTATTTCTATTTAAAATAGCATATAGTTCTCATATTCCAACACCAGGAGTAGCAGGTGGTAGTTTTTCTTCATCAAATAATAATATAACTAATGATCAATCATCAGCTGGAAGTTATGTTTATTCTCCATCAATAAATATGGCACCTGTAACACCAAGTGCACAATATGCACCTATGTCAACTGCATTTGGTTTGTTTTTCTTTTTTTTGTTTTCTTATGAAAATAATTTTAAAAAAATAACATATAGATCTTGATTCAATATCAAATAATGATTGGCATGCCGAGGGTTTATATGTTCGAATAAAAATACCTATTGAAGATGAATCAATTCATGTTGGAATGATTGGTGTTATTCAAAGTATATCAGTAAGTTTTGTATTAATTAATTATATTTTTAAGAAAAAATTAAGATTGATTCTTTTTTCTTTAGAATGGTGTTTGTACAGTTCATTTCACTCAACAAGATCGTCGAGTTGTTATTCCTCTTGATCATATGGAACCTGTTACACCAAAATTAAATGATAAAGTAAGATGAAAATATTTATCTTGAAATAAATATTTATTTATTAATTTTGAAGATATATGTTATCGGTGGAGATAGTAAAGGTGCATCTGGTGATCTACTTGCTGTTGATAATCAAGATGGTGTCGTGAAACTCGACGGCAATGTTTCCGATGATGGTATATCATTAATTAATTTAAAATATTTATGCAAGTGCACCTAAATTGTATGTGTGTGTGTGTGTTGTTTGTCTTGTTTTTTTTTTCTTATATACATATTTGAGAAGACAAAAGAAAAATTTGAAAAAAAAAAAATATATATATATATTATAATCGTCTTCATAGTTCAGTCCCACCTAAGTGATCCATCATATTTGACAAAATTGTGTGTGTGTATTTCATTTTTGCTTTTGGTATTCTTCTTCTTCTTTAAGACAAGTTAATTATGTACGATCTTTTATTCATCAAAAAAATAAATATCAATTGAATCTTGACCTTTGTCATGATTGTTCTATGGGTTTATTTTCATTGATTTACCAATCAAAGTTAAATTCCTCCTGTTACATATAAATAGCACGACTAACATAATGTTTTGTAAATAATTATCATAAGAAAAATCTAAGTAATTGGTTATATTATTTGTATTATTTAAGATAAATGTCATCTAATTTATCAACAGTTTCAACGAATAATTTATCAGTATGTACATTTAATGTTCTTGCACCTTGTTATAAACGTTTATCATCTGAATATGATCGAGAAAGTGCTCATGAATCTCTTTGGAAACCACGTCATATATCAATAATAAAACTTCTTCAATCACTTCAACTTCATATAATTTGTTTACAAGAATTTTGGTTAAATGAACCATCATTTTTACAATTATATGAATCTCATCTATCATCAAAATATTCCTTTCATTATGTTCAACGAACAAATAATCTTGATGATGGTTTAGCAATATTAGTTGATAAAAATTATTTAAAATTTGTTGATAAATATGATCTTTTATTATATGATATTGGTAATCGTGTTGGTCTTTTACTTAATATTGAATATAATGGAAAATGTTTACTTTTAATAAATATTCATTTAACATTTCCACATGATTCATTTGATCGTCGTTTAAGATTAACACAAATGAAAAAATTTCTTGAATTAATTAATGAATATCAAATAAATAATAATCTTTTAAATAAATGTTCAATTATTATTTGTGGAGATTTTAATTCTCCATGTGATAATGATCCTGTTTATCAATTATTAGAAAAACAATTTCAATCATCTTATTTCATTGTTCATGGAAAAGAACCAAAAGTAACACATTTAACACATCGAAATGAAGAATTAGGTGTTGATTTTATTTTTTATCAATCAAATACTTTTCGACCTATTTCAAGTGAATTAATTCCTCGTGGTTGTGATGAACAGAAATGGAATGATACCACTGGATGGAATTTAAGTGATCATCGTGCTGTTATCTCCACATTTCAAGATAAACAAAATCATAAGATAAAAAATGATTTTTAATTCTTCCCTTTTTTATAAAATATCCAAAACAAAATTTATATATTTTTTTTTCTTTGTTTTTATGTTGTTCATTTTAAATAAATTGCAGTTTATTTATAATAAAATAGGCAAGAATATTTGTTTCATTTATTTTTGTTCATATGTTACAAAATCTTAGAAATAATAATTATATTTCATTAACAAAGATTTTTATTATCATATCACCGAATAATAAATGAAATTTTTCGGAGAAAAAGATTTCAGATTTTATCTTACAAAAGAATAAAGTTTCTGTTAAAATCAAACAATAGTAAATAAACACATCAAGTTCTATAAGAATTCATTAAATGATAGTTCTACCGATAGACAGAGATAAGCTATTCTTAATCCTAGTCTATATGAGATCAAAACTAAAATGAAAAAAAAATTGTTTATTTTTCTGTTTAATCAGGCATTCAACAAGAAGGATACTAAAAACTAGATGAGTCATTGTATTGCACTAAGATATTTCAAACTTTTAGACAGCAACAGAGAATTATTTTAAGGTCTATGTTGAGAAACGTTTTGCTTCATTCGATATTAAAATTAAGTGCTTCTTTTGATCGAAACTAAATAAGGTAGCTCATAAGTAACACTAGGTTAAAAGAAGTGAGATATTTCGGCATCGGTTCAATCAAATGAGCTGATTTTTTTATTAGTGGTACAAGTCTATTCAAAGCTTTGTTTTTCATATAAATAAGGTAAGTAAACATAATAATTAAGCATTCTTGTTTGGATCATGAAAGCTATGTTTAATCTGTTATCAAATAAGAGAAATACATGTGTAACGTTGCATTAATAGTGTTCAGGTCTTCATCTAACAATAGAAAAATCTAAACTACTCATGACACGCACCGAGCGAGATAATAGCTTTTTTTTTATCGATCTATAGTGTATGTAAGATACCCAAGAATCAAAATTTTAACACTATTTATTTATCTTTATTGGAAAAATGGTTGGATAGAGTTCGGCGATTTACAAAAGAGAAAGTGTTTCAAAGTAAAAAATATCCATGAAAAATGTCCGAGATACCTATATTCTTCAAATATAAGGAGAATAGGCCAAAAATAAAATTTCAACTTTTATGCAAATCTTCTTGTTATGTTTGCAATACAGTTTTTCTAATGTCACTCGACGAACTCTATTCAATCATCAAGGAAAGAAATGGTATTACAATATTGACTAGTGGATATCTAAAATATTCGTTATCATATTCGATGCATGTCATAGACAGATCAGATTTTAGATTTGTTAGTTTACTAGGGTGACCTTTAATTTGATCCAAATATACCTTCTGTTCTTTACTAACAGTACAAAACTTTTCATTGTAAGAAATTTACTTTTGTTTCTATGTCAATTTATGTCCTTTTAGTATTGAGTAATGACTACGATGACCCGATGGTTACTTCAATCTGTTATTTAACAAGGACGAGCCATACAAGTGACTATTGTTTCAAACAATATGACATTTGATATGTATCGTTTTAATCAGAATACTGAAGAATATTTGCATTCCTATTCTAATGCGTATCAATGAGGTTTTAATTTTTAGAGACTATCATAAAATCTCTCAATGATTAAGCAACTATTGAAATAGACTAGCTTGAATATCAATATATAAACCGAATAAGACAATATAATAATAGACGTTTATATTAATTTTTATTAAATTTATATAAAAATCAATAATAAACAATTTTATTTGTTTGTAAATTCGATTCATTGTTTAATTGTGTATTTTTTCCATAAAATGAATCATTATTGATAGATGGAAGACACAATAATCGTGCTGCTCTCGTCATTAATTGTTGATGATGCATTTGAATTCGCATTCGATTCTCGCAAAGTTTTCCAAATAAAAATTTCTCTTGTTCATTGGGTTCATCTGATGATGGAGGAGATTTTGTTTCTTCTTTTTCTTGAACAAAATGTTTTTCTTGAACAGAATTCTTTTCTTGAACAGAATGTTTTTCTTGAACAGAATATTTTCCTTGAAAATTTTCTTCCTTTTCAACACGAGAATTACAAATATTTGGCTTCTCTTCTACAATTCCACTAGGATTAAGACTCTGTACAGAAACTAATGATAAACCGTTGCCAATATCTTTTAATATTTGTTTATATTCATCATCTAGAAATACAACAGATAATTCTATAAAATAAAAAAACAAAGATATAAGAGATATACTCATTGAATAGATGAATATATTATTTAATTGAATTGCATAGACCATTGTTGGTAAAGAATTGAAATTAATATAGATCTGCATTGGAATATCAGGCTTACAATGCTAAATAAAATAAAAATAATAATTTATTTGAATAATAAATTGGCATAATTATTTACAGATTTTTGTCGACTAATTCCAAATCGATAACACTTATTATCTTGATGAAATTGTCGTTTTCCTAATGTAAGTGAACATTTACATGTTTGAAATTGATATCGAAATAATATTCGATTCGATAATGGTGGATACTGATCAGTACGTTGAAGATAATTTCTAAACCATCGACTTAATATTCGAGAAAAATCAATCTAAATTTTTATTTTTATTTTTATATGTTTAATTTTTAGAGAGAAAAAAAATACACAAACCATAATATAAGCTGATTTTATTTCATTGAATGATTGTTGTAATAAATCAAAGGCAGTAAGAATTTCATAGCGAACATAAGGATGATTGACATTCAATGAAATAATAACATTTCCTTAAACAAATCGAAACGCCTGATAATAAAAAAAAACAAGACAAGAATATTTATGAAATAAATTACTTTCAATTGGTAATTCTTTTGTATAAAGTTTCGAATATTTCAGTTTACAAACAACAATCCATTCTGTAGCGTTAGTTAATGGAGGTATCAACGCTTGAAGTGCGGCACCCGATGTAACTAATAAATGTCTAATATTTTTCGAAAAAAATAAAAATTATTTTTTCTTAGTTCTTTTGTTTTTAACGAACCTAGAAAAATGGCTTTTTGCTTTATTGAATAGACCAATTTTTTCTCGATCTACATCATCAGCAAATACAATAATATCTTTAGGTACAATCAATTCCTTTGGTTTGAAATAGTCTTCATCAGCATGATTATCGGCAGATATTGGCTTTTGTTTTAATAAAATAACGCTCGGTTGTGTAGTTTTTAATTTTAGTTTGCCTGAACTGTGTCGATCTTTTCTTCGTTGATCGAATGATAAGTCTTCAGCTTTTGTTTGTTTAAATTCAAGTCTCTTGGAAAGTATTGATGGCAAACGAAGAAAATCAGATAGTTCGATAATTTTCAACGGCACTTCTTCCTCCATTATTACAGTATCATTTCATAAAAATGAATAAAAAAAAATGAATAATAGCTATACGAATAAAACCGTTCGTGCATGAACATATGCGCAAGGAGAAAAAAAGAGAGAGAAACTTATGATGCAACATAAAATGTATGTATACCATCCTCGATAAACATCGAAATGCATAAAAGTTTACCTTCAAAATATAACTAAAAGAATAATTATAGATTGAAACAGATGATTACGATTTTGAATTAACACATCTTCTTTTTTTTTCTCGTATCGGAATTAATCTTATCAAATAGTTATTTCAATAACTACAATACAAGAATTATTAGAGTCACTTAAAGAAGATACTATCATATCATGTCACAGATCACAAATAGCTGCAGTTAAAAAAATTACTTAAGAAAAGGTCTACAGTTATCAACAAGAGAAGAAATCATATATTCAAAAGCAAAATGAAACTAGACTGCTTTTCGAGCGTAGCTTTTTATATTGGAATTCTTTTTCATAAGTTCGTTTTTATTTAAAAACTAATCAATTGATATTGTACATCCAAAAATTTTTTTTGTTTCGTGACTGACAGAATAAAATTAAAATAATAAATACAGCTTGGATAATATTCCATTGAATGTGATTCTTTTATTTGATTTATGTTTGTAATATATAACAAGATCGATTTTGTGGACATTTTTTTAATGCTTTAGAACGAGCTTTTTTTTTGTTTCATCGAAAATCTTTGTTTTTGAATTGAATTTATAAATGAATCAGTTAAAGAAAAATAAAACAAATATTTTCTCGATTCTTTTCTAGTTGAAATAGATTCTAATATTGATTCTTTTTTAGTATAATCTTGACAAGTTACTAATCTTAAATATAAATTATAAATATTTAACTCACACAAAACGATAATTAGATTTTATAAGTATTCAACTTCTAAGATATGAGCCAATATTTTTAGATCCGGTCATACACCACCATTTAAGGAAGCTATCAGCTGGTAATTGTCCTTTTGTGTCTATTAATCTCTCTTGAATCCTGTTGAATTTTGAAAAAACAAATTTCAAGTGCATCTCTTGCATCATACATTGACAGACATCATGTGGAATGGAATACAATTTTTTACTAAATTATGTTTTTCAGTTTAGATATTGTCATACGGTAAAAAAAACTTTATTCAATGATTGTATTACAAGTTAAATAGTACATATCAAAGAAACAATATTGATTAATTTTACTGATGGAAATTCAAGAAACGTGAAGAAGATGTCACTTGAAAAACTAATTTATAATCGATGTCATAGTAGAAAACTGAATTTTTTTGCCTTCTAAAAAAGACTCTCAAAATAAAAATTTCAATATCGGATCACTGTTGCCGAACGAGTTCTAAAATCAAATAATCTCTTTATAGCATTTAATCGCCATTAGGATTGAATTGTACCGCCATTTATAATTTAATTAATCAAAAATGAAAAACCTAAGCAAATAATTCCATAATAATTCAAGCAACGAAAAAAAGATTCGATATGCACTGACCTTAATTTATTCGGTGTCTAATCGATTCCAGGTATTCACTTAATTGATCTATACTCGAGCAGTTAACGAGCCGACTGATGTTTCTGTTTTTTTGAATTCAATAAGTTCTATAACCTTATTATAATGTGTCATTCTCGTCGCAATTATACACGTAATTCATTTTTATGAAAATTATACAATGAAAAGTATTTGAAGAAATAGGGAATGTAAACAAAGAGATTAATAATCAAAAATATTTTTCATGCAAGAAACACTAGACTTATCAAAATATTTTTGAATATATCAGTACTATTTCACATCATCGGAAAAATATTATTATGATATACCCATATCTCTAGAAAATCATGAACCTTTGTCGTCATCTTATGTTTCAAGTTATGTAAGGGAAAATAATATCACATCACACATAGGTCAAGCTAAAATTTCAAAACTCAGTCTGGTCCGGTGGTCTGTCAAGCAGCAGGTTAAGATGACGGCTCTGATCTATATTATATTGGATGACTAATATATACTTTTTCTAAGGCACTGTAATAATTACCATTGCAAATAGTATGAATACTATTAGTCACTTTCTGAAAACCTAATAGTATTAAACAGCAGTGTTCTATCATAGTCACAAGATGAAGCAATAATTCAATAAGTTCCGATGCATAAAATAATAATAATTACATTGATCTGAATATTTACCTAATGCAACTATGAAATAGATAATTTCACTAATCCAGTGCATCATAGTTTAGTTGTGTGGATGCTCAGTTAAGATCGAACTGATGAATACCTATTTTTAATTGCATATTACAAACTAAGAGACATAATTGAGAGTTAAATAAAGAAAAAACAAAGGAAAAACGTGATAATTCATATGTTTCAAAAACAAAATTAGTCTCTTTCTGGTTAAGTTATTAATGATGAAATAATTTGAATAGATATACTTGAATATATCGTAAAGCTATTTAACTATTTCTGTTATATTGTCGCAAACTTCCTAACATAAATTTAAAAAACGATTTTTTTTTCTTCAATATATTAATTATCTCTTTTATTCATTCGTGTTTTTAAGTACACCTCAAGTAAATGAGTTATGACTAAAAGAATAGTAGGAACTTAGAAGTACGAATCCAGTGATTGGATTTGATGACCGAATTTATTCAAGTCGCTGTCAGAACTGATCGTAATGGGATAGAATCGGCAACTGGATTGAATCACCGAGTACCTGGTTTGAAGTTCTTACCATTGTCCAGCCGAAAGCAGTGTCTTTCCTGTGGGCTCCAACTAGAAATCCGTGAATTTGAGCGCTGAAATCATTGATCTGAGAACAATATAAATCTAATTTTTCACTCATCTCGGTCTTTAAATTTTTCTATTTTTTATTTCATTTATTATTTGCATTATAAAAAGAAACATAAAACGAAAACATTTGGAAACCCATCAGTACGATTCATTAACGATCAAACATGTTTACTGAAGAAGAGAAATTATTTTATTGAGTGAAATGGTCTTTTTGTAAGATAGAAATGGTTTCTGTTATTCTAACATTGTAACTGAAGTAGCATAATGTAAATAAGTTACTGATCATATTCTGCTTTCATGGTAAAGACAAAATAAAATGAGGAAAGTAAAATGCGATATAAACTTTTGATTTTGACATGTAAAACTATGAAAAACTGTTCGAATTTGGTAGAAAATTTACATGAAACAAAATCATTATTATTAACAAAAGAAAAGAAAAAGGTACAGTGCTTTTAAGCTCAATTGATTCAAATAGAATCTGTTTTAATATCGTCTGTTTGAATTCCAAGGAATTTCACCTGGTGCTGCTTGTGGAATATAAGTAGTTCGATGATAAGCAGTTGCTGGTGGTTGAACATATTGTTGTTGAAGTGGAGGAGCATTATAACTTGGTTTAGGTGGTGCATAATAACTTGGGTGAAGTGGTGCATAGTAATTCTGTTGTTGAGATTGTAAAGTAGGTCCTACTTGTCCATTAGATTTATTTGTACATACGTAATAAATAACTAAATAAATAATGCAAAGAATTAAGCATAAACCACCGATACCCAATTGCATTGCTTGCACGAAAAGTTTAGCTTGACTTTCTGTATAAGTTTTAAATGGACCCCAATTATTCATTAATGTAAAAAACCATTGTCGAAAACCATAACTAAATGTAGCATTGGATGCAGCATTTGTAGTACATGATGAAGTTAATAAACATGCTGTAGGTTGAGCAATAAAATAAGCATCAAATCCAATTAATGTAATGCAAGCTACAAGAGCAATAACTGTAACAATAACTGCACGAAAAGCAGGTGGCAATTTAGGCGTACCACATCCTATTGAAAATTGAATTATTGATATTTTATTTTATTTTATTTTTAATAGATTAACTTACCAGCAACAAATAACAATATAACATGTATAAGCATAATAAGTCCACACCAACCACCAGCAAATACATTTGTGGTCCAAAAATTAACTCCAACATTACCAAATTCAGTTATGAAAAGAACAAGCACAGCTATTAATTCAATGATAGCCATAAATATTACAAAACATTTTGGCCATATTTCACTAAACAGACGATCGTTTGTGGGTGCCATACCTCACACTGAAAAAATAGACAATGAAATCTTCACATAAAAATAAAATGTAAAAAGAAAACTATCTTTTCTATTTTCAAGTAGAAAAAAAATGCTGCTGCTTTCTGTTTGCAACAACTGTTATTTACTTACAAAATTCTTTTCTTACTCTGTTTTTTTTCAGCTTCTACGCGTTCATTTGAATGCAGTTTATATACGTTAAAAGAATAGCAATCGTTATTTTTTACTTCATGATGAAAGAAACACTTAAAAATGTGAGCAAATATGTAAAACGTCATTAACCAAGGCTTCCAATTTCTTATTCAGCATAGAATTTAAAAAAAAACGATAGTTAACTCATATTAGTCGATATGTTAAGTATATTATCTTTGTCAGCTGTTAATTTTCTTTCATTATAATTAAACGACAAGAGAAAAATAAATGCAACTCTTTAAAAAATGACGCTATATTTTTTATTCAAATTATAAAACTAATGAGCCTGTCTACGCAAAACGTTATTCTGTCATGCTTTATTTGTTTTATTACGCACAAGCCACTCAATATTTAAGATCAAATGTTTTTGCAGTTTTGGACAAAAAATTGTGCTTTTCAGAATGAGAAATTGCAAAGCTGTCCACGACTCCTCATTCATCATAAACAGAGCGCGACGGAACAACACCTCTCGTGGACAGGCTCTACTAGTATAATTTAGCATAAGAATGCCAATATCGGACTAAATATAATAAAAATAGCAATATTTAGATTGAACTTTTCCTGATGAAATCTGTTAATTAATCCTATTAAAATATATGAACAAAATAGTATCTTATACAGAGCAGAATAAAACATTTATTTTAGCTCAGTCTTGAGCCACACCAAAGACATTCAGCTCAGAATAAAGTATACAATCATTGTCAAATTAATCATCTATTGTTTGTTTGTACAAAAGAAATAATATTTATTCAGATCTTATTAGGATAAAATAAACAACAATAGAGCGTAGACGTATAGTATTAATTGGTATTCAGAATTTCCTTTTAATTCATATATAACATATGAAAAGATAAATAAATTGTATCTTTGAATTGACAACAAAGTCAGTCATTGTAAAATCTATGCGTTGTGAGGATTGTTTTGATTAAAGTCACTTGCTCATTTTTTTTCCGGTAACTCTTCAATCATATTAAAGTTTCAAGATACTGCTAAAATGTTGAAAATCGTTTGTTTTTGATCGAGCATATCTGTTGTAAGACAAATGCGTTTTGATTTATTATATATATCTTTTTCAAAGAGTTCTACGATTTCAAATTTTATGTTTTATGACATATCATAATTTGTATTTATTTGTTTCTCTCAATATTGATGTATTCTATTCATACATTGAATTGTAATACAACTATTGTCTTGACATTCATATAAACAAACATATTGAATGTACGAATATAATAGTACTATTCAGTTTTGTACTTAATCGAAAAATAATGGAATATTTACTGTGAATACTTCTGTTCTCTAATGGTGACCTATTTCTAACCAAGAACTTTTTTTATTGATTAGAAATCTAATTATTTGATTTTTCTGAGGTTCATTCAAAATTTATTTATTATTCATAATAAAATCAATTTGATGAAATCCACACATATTCTTTGTCGAATCACTTTATTAAAATATGTCAAAATGATTCATGCAAAAATGCGATGAAAGAACGCTTATCTAACAAACTCGACTATATCCATTAAATGCACTAAAAATCTGAAGTTTTTTTTTATTTAAAAAAGGCCTAACAGTTAGATTTTAATAATAAAAAAAAATGCATTGTAAAACAAGTCATTTAATAAAAATAACCAAAACGAAGATTTTCTATTGAAAAATAAAATTGTTGATCACCTTTCATTTGCTTGTTAACAGCATAAGCATGAATTCATAACCTTTTTTTGAGTTAATTGAAACATTTGAAATTTAAGGAAAGAGACACTCTTGATGTTTTTGTACTATTACTCTATCGAGAATAAGAAAAAATAAACATTAGCATTTTTCAAATGATTCATTTTCTTCAGTTATATCTTGTTTTTTTTTTCTTCTCTGGATACTTCTATGAAAAACATCCATTAGATGAAATCATGCTGGTTCAATTACAAAAAGAAAAAGAGCAAATAAAAAGAAAAACATGCAGTGCAAAAAAAATTTCTTTTGTTAATTTATGATATTTTCGTCAAAGCCAACATTGAAAAACGAATATCTCCACCAGCATTTTCAACTAATTTTAATATAACATCTTTGGTACTCTACAAAAGAAGAAAATAAATAATGAGATTAATTTTCTAAATGTAGTCTAGAAAAAAAAACTACTCAATTTTAGATTGTTAAAAGAAAAATAATTCTTATTTAATAAAATGCCACCAACTGTTTCATATACTCTAAGAAAATATACGAAAACTATCGAAATTAGTCATCTTTTATTATTATGTATCAGAAACTCTATGAGAAGAATTTAAATTGTTCATGAACAACTCATAATAATCAACAACTTGGTAATTACTTTCTATTAATTATTCTTATACTTTTTCTAAAAGAAAGATAAAAATTATACTCTATGTTGGTAAAAAAATGTCAAGAATTCTTCATTTCAACAATATTAAAACATTATGTTCGCAATTTTGATTGAAGAACATAAATGATAAGGTGAATATTGAATTATAATTCAATTAAATGATAGTATCGTTTGCTTGTATTTTGTTATATCTATCAAGTGATCTACTCGACATGACCAAACATTGATCACGTACATATAGAGCAAGTCTAAATTTCAAAATGAAGAAAGCGAAGTCTACCATTGACAAGAGAACGATCGATAGTATTTAAAACGAGAGCGTTTCTATTTCTGAATAACATTGAATGATCTGAACACACGAAATCTCTTTCAATTAGAATAAGTCATCAAACAAAGAGCGATTAGCAGGAAAAAAAATTGTTCGATTTGCTATTAATTTATGGGATACGAAGTACTCTCTCAACAGATGATCTTCAACAAATGTTTTACATCTACGAACCAAGATAATACGTTCAAAAGCTATTTCTACGTTTGATGAAATTCCATAACAATACTCGCTCATAGTAGGTTTTTCTCGCTTATGTTGTGAATTTTTGTAAGTAAAACAATGTCTCGAGATAGAACTCAATACAGGCTCCAATGATTACACTCATTAGTATACACATATTTGAATATATTTGGCATTAGCATCAAATTCTGAATAAAAGTGTAGTATTTAATTAATCAAAATTTCAACTTCGATTTTTCTCGACGAAGTTGAAATCTTTTTTTTCATTGTATTTCATCAAAAAACATGCAATTGCATGCAGAATTTCATCTTGTTGACGAGTATTTGGTTACTTTTGATGTTTTTACTTTCATCCTGATCCAAATTGGGATTTTCGGGAAAAGGATGAAATTCTGTAACGAACACTATTTTCAACATGTTATTCAATACAGTCATGTTTATAAAGAGATGAACTGATATTATGACAACTTGTTAAAAACTGAGCAGATTTTATATAAAAAATTTATTTGTATGTCGCTTTGTTTCATGATAAAATGGTAAATTGTCAGCTCTGTTAAATAAGATTCCATTGTGGGAAGTTCCGTAGCAGTCGATATTTTCCGACAGAGATCAACTCGAGTTAAAGAAAAGTTTCAAAGAACGTGCTGTTGCCGTTGACGAAAGATAGGTGTTAGAAAAAAAACCAAAGAAACATTAGAATTATTTTTGTTCATGTTTTATTTACATTCGTAGACATAAAATTCACTATTATGATATAAATATGGTTGCAAGCATCATCTTCATCACCGTTCGTACTCATTCTGTTGTAACACAACACGAGAATCTGTTCGACGAATAAAGGATATCGTCTGATAAGGTCGTAAATCTACTACTTGCTAGATCTCATTCTTAGTAGGATAAAAAGCTAGAGCATGAAATTCTACACATTCTTGTCTAATTATTAGTTTTTGTTGAATAGCAATAAAAATTGCTCAAAGACTAAGTAGTCTTCAGAGTCTATTACTTTTGAGTATTTTGGTTATGCTCTAAAAGTTGACATACTAATCATATTCACTACTAAATTCTGTCAAAAATAATGTCAAGTCAAATAGATACGATAAATACGGTTCTCATATTATGTAAATAACGCAAATACAGCTAAAAAACTTTATGATCAAAAGCTAAGCTGTCTAAAATTCCATAAATCGAAATAGTTTTGAGAAAAACCTATTTTAATATCATATTCAACTTTAATCTAATTTTAACTTCAAAGCAAAAAAAAACAATAGTGCGTTTGAAACTAACACAAAATAGTACATAATATCCTACGTATTTCAGCTAAAATAATTTTTTTACTGAAAAAAGCGATATAGCTATCTTTCATAACTTTTTTTTTCTCAAGTTTAGCCTATGGTTCTGCCGAGAAGTATTTCTGTTACTCGGAAATTGAAAATGATAAATAGTGATATCGATTTTACAATACTTCCAAAATGGGCACTTTATTACAATATTACGATAAAAATAAATTTTGGAATAGAATAGCTTTTTCTCAAATCTAGTTCGATTTAAGAAGCTTGAGATAGTGTAGTTTTTCATCATAAAGATTTTTAGTTCTAACATGAAATAATTATATTTCGAAACATGAGACTTACTTAAAATGATTCTTACAAGAATATTCTTTTTCAAGCTCTCCTTGTAAACTTTTATCATCAACGAGAGTACTCATTTTATTCATCACAAAAAATACTATATCCTAATGAAAGACAGATGTTTTTTCATTCATTTAATAAAAAAATTAATGATGCAATCTATTGATTTTATCTTTTATATAATGTTAAGTGATAATATCAAGATGATCTATGATCTCTTAAATGATTAAAATAATTTTCTGCGAAACTTCAAAATTGACTTACACGTAGTAAATCAAGTGATTGTCCAGAATGTATTTTAACAGAATGTTTAATCGGATGTGGATGTCGACCATCTAATTCATAAAGTTCATTATTAACATTGACGAAACATACGAAATGTAAATTAACATGTTCTTCTCGATCAATAACCTATTTTTAATATAAATACAAATCAATAATTAAATGAAGTAAACTTTTCCATTCATAAAGAAGTCTTATCAAATGGAAAATAATAATTAAAAATAGTTCATCGATAATTCAAACTGTTTCATCCGAATAGAAATAAGCTATCAAAAATTTTTTCTGAACTGATTTTCTGAAAAATCTTTGCTCATATATACATACACGTGAGTCACCTTCTTCAGCAATCATATCATTAGCTGTCGCCATATCCAATGCATGTTTTAAATGTTCAGCTCGTTGTTCAGGTGTCATTAATTTTGTTGTTTCCAAAAAGTGAGCTAATGGTTTATGTGCTAAAAATTAAAACATATATATATATAAATTTAATAATAAAATTGTTTCTCTTTGATTAACAAACAATCAAGTTGAAATTTTTCAAGATTATTTGCAACTGAATGAATAACTGCAATTGATCCACATGCATTACCAACACTTTGTCTTAAAAAATAAATAGCTTGAGAATAATCAGGTGGTGTATGTGCTGCTTCTTCAAATTCTCGTCGACGATGTTTTTCATGCTAAAAATAAATATTTGAAATTATTATATAGATGAATACTGCAATAATCTACTTCGTCAGTTATAGGAAAAATTAAAAGTACAGCAGAGACAGGTTGCGGTACAAAAGCGAGAAGTTCTTCATCAAATCCAATTATTTCAACAAATTCATAATCCTCGTTCTTTACACCTAAATTTTTTAGATATTTATTTAATACCTAAAAAAAAAAAGAAAGTCATACGTAAATGTAATAAATATAGAAATAATTTACTTCAGGATTTCCTTCTAAAGGCATCCAACGAGGTTTTGGTTTATTTAATTCACCAGCATTGGCTGCTGCTACACTTATCTCAGCATCTGTACTCATTTGGATTTTGGTTAGAATTTCCAAATAATTGTTGTAAACAATATTCAAACAAAGTGTTATTGAGGACAATGCGGGTAATCAAGAGGTGAAAATTAAATATTCCATTGATTGCTCAAGTAAATCCATTGAAAGATAAACTTCATATTCATTTAAAACAAGTGTTTTTTAAAAATAGATTTTACATTTGTTTATGTTTCAATGAATAAAATGCTAAAATAGATAATGAACTATCAAGCAGATGTCACTAGATATAGATAAGTATTGTTCAATATATAACTATAGTAAATAACTCTTGTATAACTACAAAAATGTTAACAATGCATGCCCGCACAAGATTCAAAACTTTACCAAACTATACATGTCTATGTATAAATATGTTTGCGAGAACCAATATGAAAATAATTTTGTTTTAATCCACAAACTTTTATTATTTAATAGTATACATATATAGGCTTCTACAAGGATAGATTTTTGGGAACGTTTTCATTTTAATCACCGTGCCATAATCTTCAAACACTATTGTGTGTGTGTAAAACACAACAATCAGTGTGAAGATCTGATCAAAGTAAACATTGCCCTGAAGAGACTTTTGAATTTTCTATCTTCGAATCCTTCAATATTTTTCAACAATAATATTTATGCATGTGCAGAAGTCTTTAGAGAATCATTCTATAAAAACGTTTTGAAAAATTCGAATCAAGCTAGATAATGAAGAAGCTCGACTTATTAAGTAAACCATTGGATGTATTTACATCACTTTTACATGTTCATGCGTGTCTTGTACACAAGTTTTGTTTTTCGATCATTCCAAAAACTTTTCTTAGATGTGTACATGGAGCTTTCATGCTTCGCTTTGCATGTTTTCCAAAATGAAGAATTTGCGTGTTCTTGCATGCTTTAATCTCTATGTATTTAAATATGAATATAGCTTAGCTGTTAACACATCTATACATATCTTATATCATCGAATTGGAACATGTGTACACAATATTATCTTGTAGTTGCTTACACTTTTGTTATGATTGAGAATTAAAATATGATTGTTCTGTAAAAATTTCAATTTGAGGAACTCTTAAGTTGTTCTAATAAAAACTAATCTTATTGAAAACTTCTCGTTAAAGGATTGATCTTTTTAAGCAGCCATTTTGTACGAACTAGTTTGTTGGAACAGTTCTCTTGTAAGAAGTAATCTAATTTTTCAAGGCTATCTAAGTATGGTACCTGTAAATTGTGAAGAGTTCTTGCATACAGAACTCTTTAGAAAGAAAGGTGTCATAGTGAGCCGTTTAGGGTTCTATATTTGGGTACCACTTTCTGAATCTTTTCAGATTCTAGCAAAATATGATTCTTCCTGAAACTTTCTTTTTTTTCTTTCGAAAAGATTCTACGCCAGTAAAACGCAGTCCATCCATCATACTTCGTCTAGTAGTGTTGATTAATTCTATGTCTAACTCATTATTTCTATCGTTAGATAGTTATTCTATATCGGGCCTCTTTTATCTATCTTCAACCCCAAAATTGATGGATAACCTCTAAGTAGCTTCCGAAGAGAATCGAAATTCTGTATGGAGAGCTTGGATTCTCTCTTTTCGATAGGTTGAGCGTTCGACGATGGGGCCTTTGCAGGCGAGTATTTTGACTATTCGAACGATTGTTTTCAAGAAAATCGTAGTGATCAAAATAAAATAGTTTTATTCTATAGATATCTCATTCTCGAGCAGTCGAAATATATCAAATAAACAGGCAGGAGGAGATTCGAATATGAATACTTACGACTAACTTTCATCGAACATTTGAACTAAATATGAATTAATTTTCTTCTATGAAAGCCATCTTTTCAATTCGTAAAAACAATACCACGTTGAAGTTTGTTTGCCACTTTGGTATTCACTAGTAAGTTTTGAAAGTGAAACAAAAAGCATTTATTTAAAAGAACACTTTTACACGTCTCTAACTCAAGAGCAATCTTTTCTCAAATTTCGGGTATCATTCAAAGCACATATTTCATCTATAATTCAGGGTGTGGATGTGACAAAAAGATCACTCAGTCCCACCCCAACATCCATCAGTATGAAGCTAATTATAAATTCATTAGCTCATTATCATTCATTGAGTTCACTGACTTCACCGCGCGCGACGCTTCCGCGCAAAAGGAAGTTTTTTGTGCTTTCTCTGTTATGTTAGTACATCCTCTGAAATTTCAATAATTGTTCTGTTTGTGTAGTTGCAGGATTTCGGTGTAGGTGTTGCAATGGAATGAAGGAACCGGAAACAGTACTACCCGTACTTACATCCAACACTCAAGCCCACACTCACCCTCTCATTCTTTTCGATAGGGAAGCTTCTCCCCAAATGATTTTTGTTACTGGAACAGTATTAAACAAACGATAGGATTATCATCTCAACAGGGCACTATCCGAGTTAATGCCTGCTATTTGAGCTCATATTGAGCTTACAGGTAAGTCTGGATAAGACTAGAAAAAGTATAAAGGGGTTGAATCCCATGAGTCTTGAGAGCCGAATTACGACTGTTTTATTGAATTTTTATCACATTTTCAGGTACTTATCGGAAAACCATATTACAGAATCTCGACCTGCAATATTTTTTATACTTAGGTTTAATGACACTTGGAATATTTTGAAAGTTTCGACCAAAAAGAATGTAACTTTGTCATGATATTGGACTTCTAGATAGACTCAATTTTTTAACATGTCGGTAGCAAATGACTGCGTTTTGAAAATTCAATATCTCGATAAATGAACATGTTTTTTTGAGCTGCAACTTTCAGAATACTCGAAGGACTATAAGATCTATCAATAGGTGAAGTTTCAGACAGAAATTCTTCTATTTGACTTTCAAGTAAATACCTAAAAATGAATCGAAAAGTCAGTCAAATAGTAATTGCTCGGCTCAAGATGTCAATCAGCCCGAACCATTATAAGCTTTTTCTAATCTTATCAAGACTTTCTTGATAGCATAAATGATAAATGTCAGTTATGATAATTTTCTCGCCAGATTCAAACACTGATGTCAGATAATGAATCACCGATAATTAAACGATCAATCAACAATGTTGTTTAGAAGAATGTTCATAGGCTTTCATAGAGTTCTCGCAATGATGAACTCTATAATGGCTGCTTTCAAGCTAGTGCAAATTTCGATCAGTTGATTAAAAGAAATACGACTTTTGCCAGATACAACAATCGACAGAAAAGTTTGCTTTCTGTGGAATAGAAACAACATGAAGAGTAATACCAATCGATTTCGAGTCTATAATCGATTTTTCTTTTTTTTTTCGAAAGCTCGATCATTTCATTTAGTTGATATTCGTGCTTCGCACCTTAATTTGCATTCTTGACGAAGTTGGGATCCCATCTAGTTTGTTTGGAAGTCTTTTTGCAAGCTTCGTAAAATAAAGGCGATCTTTATATGCAGCCTAAAGATTAGTTTCAAACTATAGAGAATACTTTGACCTATTGGTTGGTAAAAAAAATTAGAAAAAAAAACAATTACTAGTCGCTCAAACATTTAGGGCTCAAAAAAATATACAAAAAATGGCTGGGATTATGTATTTTCTCCAGTGACATCAGCGGAATTATACAGGGTGTCCCATAAGTAACAAGACAAGGAAAAAAAGTTTGAATATCTCCATTAGGGCTCGACCAAATGGGCTCAATTTTTTATCAAGGATAGAGGCATCTGCACACTCCAAATCCATACGAACAAGGTGAATGAGAACCTTTGTTAAGTATCGCTAGTGACCTCAACAATAAAATTTTTGCTTTGTCACTGGTAAGAAAAAATCAATATACAGGATAGTGCAAAAGTCACTTTATCGAAAAGAAAATTAAATATTTCCATTACGGCTCGAGCAACCGAGCTGATTTTTTTACCAAAAACAGAGGCATGCTTATACTTCAAATCCATACAGACAAGCTTAGTGAGGACCTTTGTTAAGGGGGAACCCCCCCTTCGAAAGTCGATTTTTCCTTGAAAAAGTCGATTTTTGGAAAAACACATCTTCTTGTAGCCCCAAGTGTCCTCTTTCAGAATATGTATAAACTATATAGGAATGGAACATATTTTGCCTAATTTTGGCAAGTTTACTGGACGCTATAATGGAAAATCGGCTGTCTTGTTGATTTTCTTTCTTAATTATCGGTAACTAATATCGTTCTACCTTCTTTATTAGCACTCTAAAACCATTACCGTATCGAGTAATCATGTTTTGGATGTTGCAGTCTTATAAGAAAGGTTCAAAATTAGGCTATTTTTCGAAAAGATGGCGCTACAGTGAACTTGGATTCAGAAATTAGCTTAAGAAATCGGCTTATTTTTTTCTTGAAAATACTACCAACTGTAAGAACTTTTTATGCGCTTTTCAGTGATATATAATATGCTCGAATTCTCTCTACAAGAAGATCATCAACTACGTCGCAATGTTGTTATTCGTTTTTCTCAGCTTCACTTTTTATCGTTTTCTGACCATTGCGGAACATTTTCCCAGTTCACCGCTTGATGTACTCTGCTGATTTTTATTTATTTAAAAGATGAGACTTTTTTCTAGAAATTGTCGGAACAGATTTTCAAAATATATCTCCATTGTTTAGATATTTGAAAATCTTTGAAAGTGCTCAAAGCAGTTTTTGCGATTTTCGATTTAAAATGATCACTACTATTGAACGAAGATGAATTTCAAAAAACTGTCCCAACAATTTCTAGATAAAAGATTTTTCTTCATTTTGAAACAAATTTCAACGTTTTCCATGCTATCGCGCCTCGGGAAAATGTTCCGTGCCAAAAGCCCCATTTTCATGAGTAAATTGAGTATAGCTTCTTAATTATCAAAAATGATTGGTTGAAATTTTTATCAGATGCTAGTTACATTAGCTTTTCTATTTGCTGAAATTTTCATCGAAATCTGTTGTATCGTTTAGAAGATAGGTTTCGGAGGGGGGGTTCCCCCTTAAGTATATTTTTTATTTTCCTGTCTGTGAAAAAAGTAAAACTTTTATTGTTGAGGTCAATAGTGATACTTAACAAAGGTTCTCATTCACCTTGTTCGTATGGATTTGGAGTGTGCAGATGCCTCTATCCTTGATAAAAAATTGAGCCCATTTGGTCGAGCCCTAATGGAGATATTCAAACTTTTTTTCCTTGTCTTGTTACTTATGGGACACCCTGTATAATAATATTATCAACTTGCACACAACAGTGTTTAAACATATTTCATAATGTTCTATAGTTACATATGTGATGAATCATAATATATTCATAAACAAACGGATGAATATGATAAAAGGACATAATATTCAGCACGTGGAGGAGAATAAAAAAATCGAAAAATCAAAAATAAATATATTTTATATTTGGTATGAGTTAATTCTCTTCTTTTTATTTTATTTGGATTTGATATCAAAACTTGTGGCGTTTCGTATCTTATACAATGCAATCACTAGATAAGAATTGAATCCTTTCCCATATCAGCCTCACCGTCTTGTTTTTTGTTATTTCTTAGTTCTTTTGTATTTGTTATCATTTTATTAACTTAATTAAATTTTTCTTTGGAGTTCTTTTTTTTGCGCAAAATCGATATCCAGGAGGAATTAATTTCATCATGTATGTTGATTGTTTCACTTATTATTGAATATATCGCTTCTTTTGCACGTGGTTTCCGGCAATCTTTTTCTTCTTCAATAACAAATGCATCATCTCTATCAACAAAATATTGAAATTTCTTTTCTTGAAAATGTTTAACCATTTCCGAATTACTATTGCCCTCATTATCATTTATTGTTTTTGTGTGTTGCTTCATACGGTTATCAATGCCAACCTTTGTTTGATCAACATAAGTTTGTTTGGATGAACAAGGGATTTGGTATGTGATCGATTTTAATGTATTTTTCAAAGATTGATTACATTGTGATTTTAGTTTGTATGGATAAGAAAAAATATAATTTAATCTTTAATTTCTTTTCGAGGCTTCTTTTTAATGCTTCCATACCAGCAGCATATGGTAATGATAAACTATAATTGATTTTTTCATAACTTTTATTTCGATTTTATGTATTCTTGTTAGTTTTACTATCAGTATCGCTCGTATTTGATTAAAATTCTTCAGATGCAAGCTTCATTAAGTTTTCAATGCCTTTTAAAGGATAATTTGACTTTAAGAACATTTCTTTTAATTTAAACAAATCCTCTTTTAGATCTTGGGTGTATTGTGTTGTTTCTAGAATTCTTGTGGTCATGTTTTTCACAACACTTCTTTTAATGGATTTTCCATAATTTGATTCATCATTCAACAATTTACCTGCAGCTGTTTCTTTTCAATAGCATCTAATTTTAAGTTTTTTTTAAATGGAATTAAGATAATTTAATTTATAAGTTTCTTCAAAATCAAAGGTAAATTTGATTGTACCACGTATTCAGTTCAAATCACTTACATGGTCATCTAGTTGTTGTTTATTCATTTTTGTGATAATTAAGATATCATCAGCATGTCTCCCTATTTTATCTGAAGTGTTAACTTTATGTAAATGTTCGTTTTGATACTCGTTCAAATAAATTTCGGCTTGTATTGGTGATAATATATTTCTCATCGGTAAATCTGTTTTTTGTTTATAAAATTTATCATTAAATTAAAAATCACTGTTTATTGAAGCTAAGTTTAATAAATCCTTAATATTAATTTTGGTAAATAATAAATTCTCTGATTTCTTGAATTCATCAAGACGTTTCAATATGATAGCCATTGCTTTATTAACTGATATGTTTTCAGCTAAATCTTGCATATCTAATTGGAAATATGCTTGATGAAATTTGATGAATTACGTATTACTCCATTTAATGTTGTTCTTAATTTTTTAATTATTTTATATTTGAATTCGAATAATAGTCATGTTATTGTATCTCTTGAACAAGTTACTATCCTCATGGGAGTGTTGTTCTTATGTAATTCAGGTTGACCACAAATCTTTGAAAGATAATCAATTCATGTTAAATAATATTTATTTGGTTCTATAATTTTGTACTCATTTAACAACTTACAAACCTTCTTATTAATTTGTTTTAATTGTTGTTGTTAGATCTTTTTTACTTGTTCATATATATTTGTATCATTTAATTTTTCTTCAATTTGATTAGTATAGTCGTTTTTGTCCATTATCACTATTTTTCACCTTTATCAGCTTGAACAATAATAATAGCATCAATTAATTTTATTTCTTTTAATAATTTCATTTCTTCTTATACACATTAGATTTGTTTGGTTTTCTCTATTTTTGAATAAATATTGATGTTTCTGATGTAACTGGATTGTCGATTAATTCTCGTGTTGAATATAATGATTTTTCTCAATTTGAAAAGGTTGTTACTGTAATATTTGTTCATGTTGTTAGCACAAATTTCAGTCCTGTAGATAATAAATTTAAATCTCCTTGATTTAATTAAATTTTTGACATATAATAACATTTAATGTTTCTAATGTTGATTTTGGAAATATCTTGTTTGTTGTCAATTGTTTTTCTTTTAATATTTGAATTTTCTTATCATGATTTTTAATGAGCTATTTTTATAATTTTCATCATGTCTTTATTCATCTAAGCTCATCTTAATGTTGTTGTGTCAATTGTGATGTTTGTCACTAGTAATTTAATATTGATATTTGAGTATTAAATTTAATATTGATATTTGAGTATTAAATTTAATATTGATATTTGAGTATTAAATTTAATATTGATATTTGAGTATTAAATT
>CAJNOP010000060.1:60574-82615 GCA_905250075.1 Rotaria sp. Silwood1
TTGATATTTGAGTATTAAATTTAATATTGATATTTGAGTATTAAATTCAATATTAATGTATTTTAACTGTTTTTGTTTATTATGTTATGTGTTGATCCGAATTTTTTACATTGTGTGTCTTAGTAGTTTTTCGGTTTGTATATACATTTGCGGTGTTTTTTAATTTAAATTCATTTCTTACTAAGATTTTTTGTTTGCATTGTGCAAGGAATATTTTATGTTCTTTTTCTTTCGTTTTCTTCTTGTGCAAATTTTCCAAATGGCATGCAATTATATAAACTCTCTCCTTGTAGAGGTCTTAGAATTCGTGTTTTGATAGGAAGGTTCAATTGATATTTGGCATAAGTTAATTCTCTTCTTTTTATTTTATTTTATTTTAACTTGATATTATTAGTTTATTAAAATTCGTGCCGTTTCGTATCTCGATGAGATACTTCTTGAGACATTAGATTTAAGACAAATGATATACAAGTAGATTCCATAAGACGAGCCGAAGTGACCGTCGATAGGCGTTTCGACGCGTCAATTTGGAGTTGTCGTGAGAATCGAAATTTGAAATAGAATGTTCGGATTCTCACTTTCCGATAGGTTGAGGGCTCGGCGATGGGTTAGTAAAACATGGTATTTCCGATCACTCGAACGATTTTAATCGAGGAGATCACAGTAAAAAGAATTTTTTTGATAAATGTCTCAGTCTCAAGTAGTTGAAACCTATCGAATAAACGCGAAGGAGGAGGTTAGAATATAGGTACTTACTATGGACAGTCATCGAGCATCTAAACTAAACATGAATTATTTTTCTTTTATAAAACTTATCTTTTCAATTCTTAAATAGATAGAACTTAAGGGTATCATTTTCTTGTTAACTTATTTTAAATTCAAATTTCTGAAATTTAATTTTTCATAAAATTTAAATACTCAATCTTAATGAATTTAAGTTGGGTTTAAATTTGTCAGATTTTCTTGTTGGATTTGATAAATTTTCCTAAATGTAAATTAATCATCCCTAATAGTATTTTGAGTTTTAACATTTGCTAGCAGTTTTCAACAATTAGTAAAAAGATTTAATCGAGAAAAAGCACATTTTTCACCTGCATAAATCTTCAACTAGTTTTTTTCGTGAGTTCCAAACGCCATATAAGGTACACTAAAACCTCTCTATAGTGGACACCCTTCGGACTTTTCAAAGTGTCCACTATAGGGAGATTATGTGTTTTCTAGAAAAAAAAGGTTTTCTTCAAGAAAATAGACATATTTCTAGGCATTTGAAGTATCAGTAACTAAGATAATCGGATAGAACACGTTATTACTTTTCTTTTTTTGTATTTTATTTTTGAAAAATAGACAAATCAACAATTGCCAAAATAATCTTTGATAGAACTTTGTTTCGTTGCTTTCGAGTACAGATAAATGTCAGTTAATTACGATCCAAGATCAGAGATGAGATTATGTAGCTGAGGCTGCTGGGTAGACGCAAAAAGATGAAGCTTTCTCATCATCTCCATTACTTCAAGCAAGTTTGGTGGCTTTTCAGTTACAGAAACAGGTTCATCATTGTCATTCTCTTCCTCATCGACCTGAACCAAACCTTACAGATGTTCATCGTCATCCCATTCATTAAAAGCTGGGATAAACGAATCAGTATCGACATATTCATAAAATGTTGACCACACTAGTTTTTGATATATTGTATTTGTTGGTCAGTTTTCGTACTGACAAACCGTGGCCGTTCTGATTATCTTTGATTAGTGCAATTTTTTCTTCTGAAGTTAATGCTCGTCGATTTGACATAATACTCTCTTTCTCTTAATAGTGGCAGAAAAATGACACAAATCTTACAATACGACAATAAATATAGCTCTCTCTCTTATTCAAGACAAAGAACGTGTTGTTTCTTTTTCATTAACAAGTATTTTTTTTTTCATTCTGCCGTTCAATCAATAAAGAGTCATCATTTTGAATGAGTAATGATAATCATCTCTGCATTATCTTTGAACTCATCATCAGTGTTCACTAAAGAGAGGTTACTTATGAAAAAGGAATCGTGAAAAAGTGTTCACTATAAGGAGGTGTCCACTATAGAGAGGTTAAATTCCAGCAAAAATCGTTCCGTCGGACCACAAAGCGTCCACTATAAGGAGATGTCCACTATAGAGAGGTGTTCACTAAGGGAGGTTTTAGTGTATTTAATTAATAAATATAGCATTTACTAAATAATTGAGTTTTGGGATAAGGCATACAATCAAAATTTTAAAATTTTCTTTCAAAGATTCAACAGTATTTGTTAGGATTTTGTTTTCTTTAGCATCACTTAAGATTTTATTCTTACTTGTGAATTTTCATTATTTTATGCCGGTTACCTTCTAGAAATTATGAAATTAAGAACAAAATTCGTGCAATATAGATCATTCATTTAAGAGAGCCTAATGAAGCAGAGATTTTCAAATCTTTTTTTCAAAGACATTTCACAAACTCAAAACTAACTTAGACGTTTGAAACTGCTTTTATACTCTACTTGTTTCTACTGGAGCGCCCAATACAATTCTTCTGATATCTTTGTTCTGCTCGAGTACTCAAAACTTCAATATGTATCGATGGATCGAAAACTCCTCGAGGAGTCGTACATAGGCCTCCCATAAGACAATTTTCGAGTGCTCAAAATCCGATGGCTGCCGAAGGGCTCCAAATCAAAACAGAGCGAACAAAAAAATATATATTTCACATTTTCGAGTGGTCGTCGCCCCAGGTGAAAAAATCTTATGATGATCGTATAAGATCTTACAAGATCTTACGGACCATCGGATATCGTAGGATTCATACTGTATGATCTTACAGAATCGTACAAAAATCTTACTGTAAGATTCTTACAAAATCTGATGATCAGATCGTATGAGACCTTGTACGATCGCATAAGATCTGATCATCAGATTTTGTAAGAATCTTACAGTAAGATTTTTTATGAAATCTGATGATCAGATCTTATACGATCGTATAAGATCATAATAATAAGTTTGTCTTGTGTAAATAATTTTTATAACGATAGTTTCATGTATTTAAATAAATTCTTAAGCGATTAAATACGTTCTAATTTAAATGATGCATCCTTTAGTTTTGAAAATACATCTTCTATATATATTGGTGTCTATCTGGTAAAAAGTTACACCACTTGTTAAATCAGTTTGACCAATCAAATTTATTGTTGTTTTAGATAGTAATGTCGAATAAGTTATTTTTGCACTCCAAGTACATAAAAGATAGGAGAACAGATAAAGACATTGTACGTATATCATCAGAAACCATAAGGAATCGATTCTTACTTTATCTTATTTTTTCTCTTCCTAATATCCGACACATTTACCGACGTCTTCTTATAAAATGACGAAGAATTTTCTCGTCGGTGTTTTTAGTCTATATTATCTATTCTATGATGTACGAAAGTAAATTGCGCACATCATTGTTAAATAAGTCTATCTTGTCTTTATTACTTTGATTTTCTTGTCAGGTGTAGATGTGATTAGTAAATTTTTATTAAAATGAATCAACAAAAGAGAATCAATGATTTGATAGAGATAGGTCGTCAGAGAAAGAAGAAAAGATTAGGTTTACAACGTAAAAATTACAAATACCATACTGATTTAGCAAAGAATATTGTTGAAAGTTTCACTACAACAGCTAACCATTTCACAGTTGAAGAAGAAAATGATGAATTTAAATGGAATGATTCAATTAGTACTTTGTACAATAATACAAATGGAACAGGTAGTTCCATTATCACAAATTATGATCCATATTTACACGGTGAATATTTACAAGATGTAAATAATAGTGCATTTTTTACGTCAAAAGCAATTGTTCAAGAACAAGAATTAACATCCAGCAATAGTTCAAATTATTTGAATAGGGATAACAGTAAAACATTTGAAAGTTTTACAATTCAAACTGAAGGTAAACTTATATAATAGTGTTGATTTATAGTATTTATTTTAATTGATTATCTTTTATTTTATTTTAGATCATATGAACAATTGATTCAATCAAAGCAAGTATTGATTTAATTTAAATTATCCATTATTTTTATTTTAGATGATAACCACGGTAGGTCCAAATAAAGTAAGCATTTTTTTACTTTAAATCAGTTATTTATTTTTATTTTAGACAACAACTACGATTAAGCCAGACACAATAAACATTCATTTAATAAAAGATTTTTTTTACATAATTTGATGTATTTAGTGGATTTATTGGTTTATGAATTAAAATCAAAATTATTTATTTATTTCGACCGATCATTTAGTCAATTGATTGTTTATACATTAAGATTCAAATTATTTATTTACTTATTTATTTATATCAATTGATGTATTTAGTGGATTTATTGGTTACGTATTAAAATTAAAATTATTTATTTATTTCGATTGATGTAGCTATATAAATTTATTGTTTATTAATTAAAACCAAAATTGTTTATTTATTTGATTTGATTCGTTTATGTCACTTTATTGGTTATGGATTAAAATTAAATTTATTTATTTAAATTGATGCATTTGTCGAATTTATTGATTATGAAATAAAATTATAATTATTTATTTATCTAAGTTGATGCATTTATGAGAATTTATTGATTATGAATTAAAATTTTATTTATTTATTTTTTTATATTGATGCATTTGTGAGCATTGATTGATTATGAAATGAAATTATATTTATTTATTTATTTATTAATATTGATGCATTGAATGAATTTATTGATTATGCAATGAAATTTTATTTATTTATTTAAATTGATGCATTTAATGGATTTATTGATTATGAATTGAAATTATATTTATTTATTTATTAATATTGATGCATTTATGAGAATGTATTGATTATGGATTAAAATGAAAATTATTTATTTGATTTAATGGATTTATTGAATTTGATGGTTATAAATTAAAATGAAAATTATTTATTTACTTAATTAGATACATTTAGTCAAGATAATTTCAATTCATCAATATTATATTGACTAAATGTATCAAATTAAGTAAATAAATAATTGTGATTTGTTGCATTTATGTGTGCTTAAGATAAAACACTGCCTGAGAAAGGAAGGTATAGAACCCGAAGGGAAGAAAATGAGGTATATAACGTTGTCGGAAGCTCTAAATGATCTTGTATGAATCTTATAAGATCGTACAAGAATCGTACAGTACGATTTCATCTGAAATGGTGGCTTTGAGGTAATCGTACAAAATCGTACAAGATCATATACGATTTTCATACGATCTTGTATGATCGTACAAGATCGGCGTACGATCTTATACAATTCTTACAAGATCATATAAGATCGTACAATCGGATTCTTTCACCTGGGGCACTCATCGTATGCTTTTTTTATGTTTGTAGTAGTCATTCTTTCGACAGTGATGCCAAAAAGAAGACAGTAATAGTAATCACTAGATGTAGATAGAAGCCTTTTCCATATCACTATCAAAAGAATGACGAATACGACAGAAAAGAAAAAGAATTGCGTTTCTTCTTATTGTATACATTTGTGTATCATTTGTCTTAAATCAAATGTCTCAAGAAGTTCTCATCGAGATACGAAACGTCACGAATTTTAATAAGGTAATAATATCAAGTGTATATAAAATAAAGCACTAAAAAAAATAAAAATAAAAGAATTAACTCGTGTCAAATATCAATTCAATCTTCTTGTCAAAACAAGAAATATATTTTCTAAATTATCTAATGACAATCACTGCTTTATGATGGAGCTTGAAATATCAGATTTCATCTAAAAAAAATTTATTGAATAAAATCAAAATATCATACATAAAGTTTTCATTTTAGTTGCACTCTTTTTTTTCTTTTAAATTCAACATCCTATTAAATGACTTTTGTACATTCCGTATTTCACACTGACTCTGAAATAAACTTTTGAAATTTGAAGGAGAAAAATTGTCCTCTTTTATTTGATAAGTAGTTCATCATTAAAAAAACTGAAATTTCCCCTTTGAAAAGTCATTTAAAAAAGAAACGAAAACTTCTATATTTTTGATCAGCTCATCATCCTCAGTCTAGCTGTAAATAAAAAAGAGAATAGATTCTGCTTTAATTTTTTGATTTCTGATATCATATATATGTTATTATAACCAATTAATTTTGATTTTAAGTTTTATTCACAGCAAATAGCGAATATTCCAATAACGATCTCGGGCTGTACTTGTTTTATTGATTAACATATCATATAATTCTTTACTTAAAGTTTTGGAAGTAGATGGTGGTTAATAGATGATTCATACCGTCACTTCATGTTTCACTACTGATATATTCAAAAAACAATAGCTAATAGTAAAAGACATATTCACACGAGAAATTGTCATTCGAGGACATTCGTTCTACATAAAGAATTATGCGTGGAGAATTATTTATGAGAACGACAAGTCGAAAACACTTTTGAATAGATATTTTTCAAAGGACTGTTTACACCGAGTTCCTCGAATTAATCCGATCAAAATATATTATTTTTAGAGCACATGATTTAGAAAGAAATTTGAAATGTTGAAGAAAATCGAGTGAATGAAAAGAAAAATGTTAGTAGCAAGCGTCTTATTTTTAGCAATAGATGATTTGTTTTTGTGACGCACATCGTTTCTTTCTTCGTTAATTACAGTTTAAAGCTTTTAGGTAATGAGATAAATAATCACTCTAACTGTCAATCATAGCACAAGTTATATCAAACAAAAGCACAGTACTAATACCTTGTCAGATAAAGAGTGAGAAAGAAAAAAATGTAATGATGCAGCACTTTTTTTTTGATGTGCATGAAGTATTGGTGATATCACATCCAAAAAAATGTTAGTTTACTAAGTCATAAATGCTGCAGAAGAAAACACGACCGACAGCGCTTTCATCGTAGTTTTTAGAATTCTTACGGTACAACTTTCAGTGTTTCTCAACGATGACTCGTAGAAATCTGTCTAAACTTCCGTAATAAATTCAAAATATAGCTGTTTTCTGATTATGAACCATTTGTAATCAGAGATCATAGAGCATCAAATATCTACAAAATATAGACAGAATCTATGTAACGCTGAAAAAAGGAGCAGTAAATTGTTTATAATAAGCTGTTAAAATTTTCTGTTGTCCTCAGAGAAAAGAAGCATGCGTCATCACATAAACAGAACGTTGACGAAATCTCAAAAGCCATTAAAAGAATCTTAAAGTTACAAGTAACTCAAGGCAAACTTAGTTATTGTCTTTACTAAAACGACAATAATATGACAGAAATAGCATGAACGATAGTGAAGCGATACACATGTAATATTTTATTTTGCATTTAATTGAAAATGGCTTATGTTAGATTCGAATAATCGAACAAGAAAAATTTTGCAGTAAGATAATCGTCCCGATCCAGAGCTGCATCATCATCAATTATTAGTGAACGAATAGATGACCATTTGTGAAGGTTACTAACTATAGGAAACAATCGACTTTCAAAAAAAAACGTTTAGGCAAATGCATACTTTCTAATTGAGTAAGGTTAAAAGACTATTATTTTTTTTTTCTTTGCGTTGATGTTCATATTCTCTTTAATATCAAAGAGCAGATGATTTTTGAAAAACAAAAAACAAATTAATACGTAAATCAAACATGATGTGTGCATCGAAATATAATTGTCTCTCTTACCTGTATAATTTCATACAGGTTTACATACAATCATACAAGAGAAGAAAAAAAAACAATTGGAAAAGGATTTTTGACCTTGAGAGAGTGTTGATTATATATACAATACGTTGTCTTTTACACGAACTCTCGTTTTGTGCAGTAGACAATGCTCCTGAAGTTTATATAATTTAGTTTCACTGATATACAGCCTTCGAAGACTTTGATATTCTTTTTCCACAACGAAACGTTTCCATTGATATTTAAAACTCAAAAGTACAATTACAAATTTTATACACAGCAAAATAGCTGGTCTTCTATCTGTTATCGTCAATCTTATCATGAAGCTACGTCAAAAACTATTTGGCAATTATTATGACAATAATATACGTTTAGTACTATAACAATTAAAATTAACTGACAAAAGTAAAAGCTAATGATGAATGAACACATTTTAACTATTTATCAACATAATAATTGTTTTATTAGATCTTATTTCAATACTAGTAATCAATTCTTTGAAAACGTATCATTCTTGTTACACTCAATCATTTCATTTTTTTAAGATGATGTTTAGGTGTTGATGATGTATTTCACATGGATGGTTGAAAAAAAAATGAATGACGCTTGTATATATACCATGATCATCACTGAAACCGATATATATAAATGAGCTACTGAAACGAAGATGAGTACGGGAACCGTGTTTGAAATCGTAGGCCGAACTGAAAATGTGATACCATCATGGATGAAAAGTGGATAGCCTCGTTTATGTGTGAATATCTTGTTTGAGATTGTGTTTAATCAGAATTAAGCTTTTGATCAGAGAACAATCACTAATGAAAAGCACATATTTTGTCCATTCTGTGCAATGAATATGAAAAAAAAAATAGGTTACTGCGCAATATACTGTATATTTTGTTGCCTGTTCAATTTATTCTTCATTGCCGTCGATTAATTTGTGTGAACGATAAGGAACAGAGCAAGCAAAATGCCCGTAATATTTGTATAACATAAAGAATGTATATGATTAATATTTCATGCACTATTAGTTTACATATAAGCATGTATGCATAGAAGCTAAACTCATGCCGGGTACTATATATAGACAATACACTGCTTTATTTTCACTCATATAACAACATCGATACGTTGTAATATTTAATTTGGTGTTGACAACATTATATTTCTCACAAATTCAACAAGTAAGTGTATGCCTTTAGAAATCAGAGTTTATTCATAAAGCCTTTATGGTCATGAATATCAAGCGGATTTTCTGATACTCAAGAAGAACCACTAGCCTTATTTAATGTTATCTTCGTACCATTTCGATTGTTCTTTTTTTTGAGGAGAAAATTCCGTAGCTCTTTATAACATGAATCTCAGAGATTAAGTATTCTACACTGTAAACTAGAAAATGCATTATAGAGTATAAAAGAAGATATTCTAGGCGTGTCTATATATATTCGTAGATGAATTTCTCCTTTCTTGAAAATACGATATTCAAAAAGATAGAAATAAAAAACTCGATTTTCTAATCAGAAAATCGAAAGCGAATACATATAGGCACTTGTAGAAACTCGTATTTTATTTCTCAATTTGAACATTTTCTGGAAATTTGAAATTCAATTTTGAATTTGAAATTACTTTTACTAATTTTATACAATACTTCAATTTAATTTTAATTTTAATTCTAATTTGAATAAATTCATAAACATTGAAGTTCATTAATGCATCACATAACAAAATAATATAGTTTTACATTTAATTGTCATGTAAACGAATTCATAAGCATTAAACTCACATCAATGCATCAGATATAGTACATAGTTTAATTTTTATTTTAATTTTCATCTAAACAAATTAATAAGCATTAAATTAATATATATATGCATCAGATAAAATAAATAATTTAATTTTAATCTTAATAAATTCATAAGCATCGAATTTCATTAATGCATCAAATAAATTGAATAATTTAATTTTCATTTTAATCTAAACAATTTCATAAGCATTATATTCATATAAATGCATCAAATAAAATAAATAATTTATTTAATTTTAATTACAATAAAATCATAGACATTCAATTCATATAAATGCACAGAACAAAATATATAAATAAATAAATAATTTTACTTTTAAATACATGCAAAATGGATTGACTCACGCGGCAAGTAAAAAATTAATTTATCAACTCACTATAGCTGTCGGAGACAATTGTGAATGCACAACACTATCGGCCTGACTTATATACATGAATGAACAATGACTCTATTGCGGTCATTGTTCAAATGATTTTCCAGAACGTTGTTTTCATTTTAGACTTTATCTAGAATTTATATTGATTTTTTAATTCTTTTGAAAATCATTTTTTTAGAAAATCAAATTGAATTTCTATTATATAGAAAACCAAGCATTTTGTGAACATTCAAAATTCGATGAAGGAATAATGAAAGTTTGAAAATGCTTTAGCTTATTTAAAGTCGATTTTCTACAAAATAGAATTTAAAAAAAATTTACAGTATAAAGCCACTCTCCGATACCATCATTGCCCATCATTTTGAGAGTATACCTTCAGCACATGTTGGCTTCAGTGAACTCTGATTAGAAGCACTGTTTAGCCTTCAAGTCGTTGACATTCTTTAAAGTTATCAATGAAACAATGTCATCATTTTGTGAAGATCATCTCCCGATATTTTTTCTACATTTGTTTTCGTGCATACCGTCATTCTGAAGTCCAGCCATGCAGCTTTCTTCAGTAAGAAATCAGTTTAAAATAACGAAGATCTGACACTGTATTGAAAATCTCCATCATGTGGTAGTGAGTCTTGATCTTGAATTTAGTATCGATCATTCAAGCTTGTCTCAATCAATGCAGTTGAAACTCTTAGTTATATGTTATCATAGAACTATAAGTGTCTGATGTAATTTTTAGAACTCTAGTACAATGTTAAGACACGATAAAACCATTGGAAAGGTCAAAAACAGGACAGTTTGCCGATTTATATGGCTTAAGTACTATGCAACGAGCTTCTAACTTAAGAAATCTGTTTTATATATTTCAGTTGGAGCTAAAAAAGGAAGAAAAAAATTATTTGAACATGAAACGTCCAACAAACATTTTCTCAGAATATATATCATTTATACTTGCTCAACAAAAGATAAACATCACATCCATATATATAATGCTTTCATATACGAGTCATTTTAGACTTAGTTCTACGGTAATACTCCATTTTAAGTAAAAGCATTGCAGATGATGTAAAAACATGAGTAATCGATGAAACAAAACCTTCGTGAGATTAAAAGCATTTATGAAACCAAGTTATTCGTCAAAAAGAAATCTCTGTATGCTTAGATACACTGTTTATAATCTGTGAAACAAGTGTGAATGAAATAACATTTATAAGAATATTTGTTTGCTATCACGCATTCAAATCATTGATCGTTGTCTAGGGGTAATCAATTTACATTGGAAAAAAATAATCATATTCAGATATAAATCTTATAAGATTTAAATTTGAAATAAGTTATAATTGGTGCTATATGAAAAATATAAAACAATTACAACAAATTTAAATTAGTTTAATTTTAATTAGAACTATTCTTAATCTGATTCAAATAAATTTAAATTGAATTTAAATTTAATTGAGACTGATTTAAAATAATATAAATTTAATTCACATAAATTTAAATAAATTTGAAAAAACTTAAATTGCATTTTGAGAAATTCGAATTCATTTGAATTCATATAAATTTATGTAAAGATCAATTGACGTAAATTTGAATAAACTTTATTTAGTTTAAAACCAATTAAAACTGTTTTAAATTCAGTTTAAATCAATTTTAATTGAATTTAAATCAGTTTGAATTTATTTAAACTTATATTCATGTAAGTATCAATCTAAATTTAAAGTAAATTATTTTTTTCAAATTAAAGCTCCAAAGTTTTCTTCTGGATTTAAAAACCTTTACTTACGTAAATTGATCATTCCTATGATCAAAATACATGTCTTCAAAAAAGTAAATAAATAAAAAATAAGGAAAGAAACTGACATTATGTATTAATAATCCAATCATCAAACTAAAATATTTTGTATAAACTAGCCTTTCTCGGTTTTTGTTGTTTTGTAATGATACTCAAATGCTCATAAAGATGTATTTCATGGCACGCTTTCGAGATAAAAGGTAGCCTTTTTTTCTAGAGACAGTCAAACAAATATAAATTTAACGTACTTAGTTTGAAGTTGAATTTAAATTAGTTTAGATTGAATTTAAATTTTTTAAAAATTTAAATTTATCTTAAGTTCTTATTTATAAAAGATCTATTTCTGGATTTTATAGACTTTTTTAAATGTTAATTTTTTCACTCCTGTTTAGAAATCAAGCTTACAACTGTGACATCAAATTTTCTGACGACCAAGAGTCATCAATATTGCAAGCAATGTCAAAGGCAACATCATATGAAAAAACTATGAGTACAATAGAGAAGCTGTAAGTTTATCAAAGTTT
This sequence comes from Rotaria sp. Silwood1, assembly GCA_905250075.1. NCBI lineage: Eukaryota > Metazoa > Rotifera > Eurotatoria > Philodinida > Philodinidae > Rotaria > Rotaria sp. Silwood1. The sequence continues at coordinate 72,740 of CAJNOP010000060.1, forward strand.
CTTTCGCTAACATTACAACTAACATATTGATTGGCTATTGATCACTAAGAAGATTCCCAAGTGGAAGTTTTCTACCCGACCAGGATAGTGGTCATGTAATTGATTATAGCTGCCTATATAATGCCGCAATTTCGACTGACTTTCTGAGCTTGTAAACCTGTGTAATGAACACTATTCTTTTCATCTCTTGATATATTTTAAATGTTTTCGGATCAAATCGGGCATTATGTTTTCAAGATGAGCTTGTGCACACCACATATGTCATCAGAACCAAATTTAACCGCAAATTTCAGTTCGAACATATGCTTCTTCAAAATATTAGTTTTCCAAGCAGATCAAGTGTCTTCAATTTTTTTAAAATACGAATTCTTAAAGAACTTAATATCACGATATGAAAAGATATTTTTTGATTGTTTTACCGAAATGCCTTAGAACAGTTTGAGAAGAGAATTAAATAACACTCACAGTTCAGCTTCAATAGATTTACAGACTCAATCCACGTTAGAGAGCTATACTACTTGCTTTGAACAATAAAATGACTATGGCAGTAATCGAAAAACTGTTTTCAATGGAAGATCATACTTCATCAGCTCACTGTAAATACTATCTTGCTTTCGATTGCCCAGAAATGAACAATGCACCTTTTCTATATTTTAATTTAGGAAAATGCATACTCAATCGATGTTATTGGGCACTGGAACATTCTTTGGCTTATTCTGGTTTTTGTTTCTTCTCGTGATCACATTTTTATTCACTGCTATAATTCTTAAAAGCTTTAATGCAAACACGATGGTTGGTTACAGCACAGGTTTGTCAACTCTCTCTTTCAGCGACACAATGGATCATACTGTTCATTGAGTCATTACTGTGCAAGATTTAGGAAGAGTATAAGAGGGAAGAGATAATAAGAAATTCAGTTTTTCGCTACCAGAAACATATAGTAAAGGATTCCTGATCAAAATATCACACCGTGAATCGTTTACCAAAAAGATTGCATTGAAGGTGATTATAAGTATTAGATTTGTTTAAACCAAATTTCGATTGCTTCAAACCTATGTTATAATTTAGCCGTTCATAAACAGTCAATTATGATATCAAAAACAATTATCTTTCATCCAAATTATGATAAACATTATCTTTTAGTAATGCTTTGAGCACATCAAGTTTCTTACTTTAGAAATTGGATGCTATTCATCATTGAAATTTTCGGGTTGTTTATAAATTTTTCACAGCAACCAAGTAAAAACTAATTGATATCCTTATTCTATCTATTTGGTTTCTTTATTAAAAAGGGCGATCGTTGCTATCCCAAATCGCTTATACTTGGCAGCGACTATTTAGACAGTTTTTAACAAGTGATAAAGTCATGTTTTATAACGTGTTCTGCTCAGTAGTTGTTTGTTGAATCTATGTAGCTCTTTCATACACGATTACACGTATAGAAACTCGTTCGGTAACTTTTCTGAATGTTCAACATCATTGTGTATAGATTATTTCAATGAGAAACGTATGATAACACACATGACTTAATCTAAGCCGCTATGGCTGAATGGTTAAGATGTTTGACACATATCCACAAGATACTGTGTGCCAACCTCGGCTCCATCAGTCATAGAATGACCTTGGACAAGTCACTAACGGCTGTTTTGTCTCGGACCACTCATCCGATAACAAATTGACTACGTAGTTGACATACACTAAATGGTCCTTGTGACTAGTATCTGATTAGTCAGTATGTATGGGAAGCTTAAGAAATTAAGTTAGAAGAACTCTGAGTCAGGCCGGCCTTCTGTCCAGAGCTACATTTAGTGATAGATGCAGGAAAATATCGGGCTTCTCGAAACTGTCTTCGGACAGCACCCTATACCGCAAGGTAGCCGAAAGGCAGGTATCCTTAATCTAAGCATTTGAAATTTACAGAACTCATAAAAATCGAAGGTCTAATTATTTATAGAGCGAAATATCAGTGATTGGATTTGAACCAGAAAAGATTAAGATATTATTGGAGTTTTTTTATGAAAACACAGAAAGAATCAGTCAATATTTAGTATCTGTTCTATTTGTCAACTTTCTAGAAGTATGATAAGAAGCCCAATTATACCTTCTTATAGAGCAAAGCAGTAATATTATTTCAGACATGATTGATAACTTCTTTGAATTCTATGGAAGAAGTCTATTGTAGCATAGTTTTAATGATAGATATATATATATCTAATTAGAACGTTAAAAATATTTCTTATAATATAAGCCTGTATTTGAATTATTGAATATGATCGCAAAGGGCGTTTTGTAAAGAGTATTCGGGATCTTCAGATATAGTATTGCATATCTTGAAGTCTCATATTTATTTCTTCAAAATAGCTCAATCATAAAATCAGCAACTTTGAAATCATGTGGATCACGATAGATAGAACATCTTTCAACAGAATCTGAAATTTCTACGATGCACAGTTTATTCAGATAGTCGATTATGAAATATAGGATGAACTCTCACACGAAGATCTGCAGATGATAAAAATTTTCTGTCATTCAATTTAATTCGTCAATAAAGATTTTTTAGATTAACACCCTCTAATAATATAAGTAGTCTCTATAAGTCATCTTTGTTGATTCATGATGTTTTTCAGATAATGACCAAGTTTTGTTGCAATAATACTTTGAGAAATGATTGCACATTTCGATGATTCATTTTATATTGTAGAGTCAGTCGAAATAATGCAAAGCTTCTACTCTACTTGGATGCCAAATAATAAACAGAGTACGATAGTCATCAATACTGATGAGATCGCTCGAAAAGTAATCGTTTCTTCATTAGTTATTACGTATGCCTAAACTAAATAAATTGAACGAAATTCTAGTTAGAAGCAGCTTATGGTATCAAGCCAGACTCGATCCGTATTGGAGCTATTATTATCAATAATGGTGAAAGAAACATTGATGGTCGTCGTCATCGTCGTCAACTTTACAGCGAAAAACATAATCTGTGCGTTAACATCTTGTGTGCTTTTTTAAATAATGCATTCTCTTGCAATATCTGTATAACTGTTTTTCAGACGTAGGTGTGATCAGTTCGGATCTGTTGGCTCAATTGTTGATATAACAATACATATAATCTATTCGGCAATGTGTGGAACATTTATGTCTTGCAAAAAGGAACTCACCGATGTTATTCAAGCTCATATTGCTGCATATAATTCAAGTGTTTCACTGAGATTCAAATATGCTGACGGAAGCATCAGTGAACTTGCGTTAACCAGATGCAAGCAAATCAATGATTCATCATCTGAATCTTTATTACGATCACGGCGCGCACCTCAACGTATTAGGAGACGAAGTAAGCAGCTTTATTTTCTACAAGTTTTTATATGCATTGATACTAATAGTTTTTGTATTCGCTTTTACAAGTTTGAATTAGTAGCAAAAGTCTAAGAAATCGAGTGCTCTACAATTTTTTTCTGGGTTAATGTTCAAACCTATAGTTTGACCAATGAGCAAGCCTAAAATTTAAAGAATATGGAATGCCTTAACTTCTACTGATTTCGTAATTGAAGAAATCAGGATGTATACATGTTTCAGCGGAATAGACTTCCTTTAATAGTACATTGTGTATCATTTAAAAGCATCCATGAAACATTATGAGATTTTATTCTCGACTTGTTAACGCTCTAATGAACTTCAGCTGCCATGAATTTGACTAAACTGTCTTCGTGAACGGCTCTTTTTTAATTAAATTTGAATAGAAATAAAAATGTTCATTGAGTAACCATATTTATTCATGAATTGCCGAGTCATTTTTTTGCGAACCATTTCACTAATGAGTCCTCCGCGTGATAAAGTCCCAATAATGAGCTCAATAATATCTACGAATTCCGTAGGGATGAGGCGTATTCTCATCTTCATTCTACTGAGTTCACATTATAGTATAAAATATTCAGCACAATAAGTATTTTATTTCTTTTGCATCATATAGAAGATTTCGAGTGACATTACCTCACAAAAAACCCCATCAATCTAGCGCTGCGAAAGTTATTAGTCTGCATACCAGAGTTAAAAAGAGTCAGGTGTTTTCCTTACCGTTATCATTATCCTTCAAATCACTCGGACCAAACAGGACCGACTGATATATCGTCAAAAGTCATTCTTAATTTTTCTTACCTTATAACAGTTAAATCAACCTCACGAATGGTCATATTTCGATTTCAATCACCATAGTAATGATACAACATTCCTTTTATATTATTTTCGACTTTTTATTTTCATCAAGTTTTTTGTTCCTGGGTGACACGATCGTATTTCGAATTTCAAGTTGATTTTTATCGTCCTTTGTATAAATGGTTTGATAGAGTGTTAACTGTTGATCATGAAAAATTAGTTTCTTAAGGTTAATGGACAGTTCTTTCAAGTCAAAAGAAATCAAAAATTTAGTGGATATTGTTTTTCTCGAAAAACGCATTTTTTTCAAATTATGCGAGTATTTTTGTTTCAGTCGCTTTGGAAGCTTCCGAAAATAGTTTTTCTAACTCAACATAAAAAATTGAGAATGGAAACGGTATTAAGTTGATCCTAACGCAACAATTGTATAAATATTGGACACTATTTATCCTTGTTCTGGATTGTTGATGAGTAATTCTTGTACGCCTATCTAGGCTTTTTACTTATACAATGCAGTTAAATATTTTATCACGTTCGATTCATCATGGTGCCAGCCATAAAACTTCGACATCTTTTTTTCTTTGTTGAAAGAAGTCTTTTTTCTAAGCTATTAGCTAGATAGTTGAAAATCTACCAGTAACTTTCCATTTTTCTTATTAAAACTAAGATTTTATAAAATATGAATGTCATATTAGAAATCAACGCTGAAAATTGAGTCAACTATCATGTTTTTGAACTTTTCATAGCCGTTCGTTTTTGATGAAAATTTCAGTTACTGTTGCAGATAATAACTCGAAAAATTGTCTTGTCATTAGAAACGACAACAATGCACATCAATCGACTCGATTTTCAACACTAATTTTCAAAATGATATTCATATTACAGAAAGTCTTAGTTTTGATAAGAAAAATTGAGAACTGTGGGCAGAATCCCAACTATTTGGTTCACAGCCAACAAATTGCTTGTTTCAACAAGGAAAAAGAAGAAAACAAAAATGGTGCATACTTTTATGACTGATAGCATGATGAATCGAATGAGGTGAAATATTTAGGTATTAGTAACTTTCAAGAAAGTAGAGAATTCAATAGTACTTCTACTGGAAATATTATTTCACGAAAGAAATTTATCTTAGTCATGGAGATCACATGAGAAACATAGTTATACACTAGCCTTAGTGTAATTTTTAGTGTTGGTACGGTAGGTTGAACGTGTGAACATGAAATACGTAATATATAATATGTATTTGCCACGAGCATTTTTAGCGCATCTACTTGTTAAGTAAATGGTACATTCTAAAAACTGTTTCCTGAAAACTCAAAAGCCTTCGGAAAACTTCTTTAAGTTTTTGTGGATGTTTCCAGTCAGTAACAGTATTTGGATAAATACTTGTTGGTTACCACGCATCCAGAAACCTTATGGATTTTTAAAAATATCGACTTAGACGCGATATAAGTATAATCAGGAATCGTAAACGTATTCAATTACGCCTGTTTTGTCGAAGAAGATGATTTGAAAGCTTTAAATATATGATAAGATAAATTTTTGACTTCGCAAAATTTTTCTTCTGAGGTGAATGATGTATGACCAATGTCGTCCGTAAGATTCCGAAAAATAGTAGCAATGTACAAACAGGAATATTACATCTTTATCTAGTGATTGAATTTTTCCACTTCTCTGGCGGAAAGCGATGTAACCGAGAAGAGCTGACAGTTAAATACAATCATCGTAATACTATTTCCATATGTTTACTATTTGTTGGAGTTTTCCAGACGCAAATAACATTATTACCTGTAGATTTTGGTCAAAAAAACACAGAATAGGACGCCAAAACGATTGATTCGTTCCAACAATCTGAAAATTTTTGAGTCTTCGCCATCTTAAAAAATATTTTGAAAAATCTAGATCGGTTCACAAACATTTGCTGATATTCAAAGAGCTTCCAATATTTATAAATTGCCAAACTTTTCCGAAAAAAGGATCCTGAAAACCAGACAATCCTTCAGAAAACTGAAGGTTACATTCCATTGTAGCTTTTCTAGTTTTTGGTTTTCTTTTGATCGTTACAAGGCTTTTTAGTATAGAAATCATCAATGTATACTCTATACAATTTATTTGGTTATGGACAATTCGTTCTTTGCTACAATATTTTTTTTCAAATACGAAATAATTCGATACTCGCGAACGAAAATTTAAGGACATTTTCTACACATGTATGTTAATTTGAGTTTTAAGTGTAATAGCTTTGTGCTGTCAACTATTCTTTAGTGTCTGAGATGTTTCTGAAAAAAATGTAAGGCTGATCGAGATATGAACTGTTCAGAACTTCGGCAGCGCTGGAAAACTTTGAACCCCAGATAATCTCAAAACTTCTAAAATAATCTTAAGAAGACTCAGCGAAACTAAATCTGTACAAGATTGAGTTCGAAAAATATTGTATATTCTGATGTGATCTTGAAGGTTCGAGATTAAAAGTATTTGAAGAATATTTAGCGTGTTTCATCAAAAATAATGTCGTTTGCTTGAGTGAGCAGCTTTTATATCTCATCCATATTTACCTTGTTCCTATTAAACACTGTTGAATGCTTAGTTTACAATTATTTTTCGTTCTACTTCAAGTCTCGGTTGGTCATTGTAGATCTCTACTCAGTTTTTGTACACATGTTAGTGACTTATTCATCTAAAGTAACTATTCCAAGTTGCAAGTGGAATAAAAATGATCGTAGCAACAACCTTGAATAAGCTGGATTAGAACACTGTGCAGATACACACAAAAGATAATTATTGTTTCCTCGAGAAATTTTAATATCTTTGGTGAGACATGAAGGTTATACTGACGGTGATAACAGAATATGCCTATATAATATAGGTTTCAGGAGAAACAAGAAGCCGTGTGCATGATTAAAGAGACTTTCAACAGAATGCTTCTTGATATGTCTAAAAACTAATTCATCTGCATTGAAGAACACTGCGATAGACAGGTGTGCCCTGGAAAAGGCTCCAATAACGGTCCTTTGAAGTCCTACTTTTGGAAGATGTTTCAATTGTCACAGAAGATTGCGATTGTAATGTTATTTTCTGTCTCCAGATGCATTTTCTTGACGAAATTCAACCTATGGCTTGTACTGCGTTTTAGGTTTCAGAAAGTTCGTGATTAAAGACGTAAATCTAAACCCTTTTGATATTGTTGCTTTCATTCATAACTTTCTCGGCTTATGGCAGTGAAAGCACTTAAAGAATATCTTCATTTTAGCCAATCCTATTATTTCTCTCAAGCCCAGTCAAGTCAATGCGTCAAGTACAAATTATACAACCGGCATTTGTCCACCATCGCCAAACAACTATACTTATGGTTGGCATTTTGTAGTTTCTGGCAATCAAGGAGCCTTCGTTTATCTTAGCTGCACCTTCTTGTATGCAAAAACGATTAATCAAACGTTTTCAAACGTGACTTCTAAGCATGCTTATCTGTATACACCAACAAACGATATTCTTCTTGCCTGTACAGCAGAAGTGACGGGCGGGAATAAGGATGAAATTATTTTGAGTGACGTCTGTGTTCCGACAAGTAAGAAAACTTTTCATGTTTTAAAATGTTCACGAAGCGACCAAACTGAATTGTTTCTATTCAAAAATCAATATATCAAACAGTCTTTTGCCACTTACAAATTTCCACATACCAAGATATCACTTTGGAGAAGTGATATGTGGATTTTGATAATCTCTAGTGCCTAAAATTGAGACAAATGCATCATTGATGAATCAAATAATCTGGAAAAACTCAATAAAACTATTTAGTAGAGTTTGAGCCTGTTACTAAACAGTTGTGCAACGTTGGAAAGGCTCAAATACCAAAGTGTTCAACTATTGGAATCTTCAATTTGTTTCTACTCACAATGTTCAAGCCTTGGGCTTCAGAATATAGTCTAAGCAATGTCTTAGCTACCTGCTACAACAGGAACAGCTAGCGCATACAGCGTCTAGTTATCCTTGTCGATTAATCCGCTACAGTGTTTCGGAAAAAAAGATGAAATAACCCTTTTCACGTAAAAATTGATTTTGAGAAAAATGAAAACCGAACACAATTTTTTGTGTTGTTCACATAATATGTCATTTCTCTTTGTATTTGTGAAATATGAAAAAGCAACTTTTGACTACTAGAAGACCCGCAAAAAATAGCGGTTACATCAATCGTAATGACAAAAAAATACATCATAAAAAGACGGAGACTCTTTGCCGAAAAAAAGAAATTAAATGGAAAAAATACTTTAGTGGCATTTAATGCTACCAACAAACTGTCACTATCCCCCGCAACACACCTACTCATCATTAATAGAAATATTAATACTACTTAAGCTCGTAAAAAAAACCCATTCTCACACACTCTCATGCTTTCTTCAACAAACCCCGATGAGACCTAGAAGAGTAGTTAATGGCACTTAATTCTTACTTAACTACGTTTAACTACATGTTCCAGTGGAGGAAAATTTTTCGTCTACTAAACCTTTAACGCCGATCCAGTAGTGCTATAACAGTCACAGTTCCGTTAAAAAATATCATTAACTTGAAGAGTTTCTTTCAGTCCAAGTACTCTCTCTCTACTTGTCAAAATCTATAAAATATACCTGGCTTTATTGAGATTAGCAAACTACCTTAAACTTTCTCAAACAACTCATAAATCATCGTTTTCTTTGACGAGAACAATGAAAAGATAGCTATGAAAAAATGCAAAATACTATAGTTCAATCATCACCTACAACCATGAAAACCACACAGAATATCGCAAAAGTTGAGCATATCTTCCTCTCATATTTCACTCGAACAAAAAAACCAAACTTACCTAACTTCCTGAACACCCTACTCGTCTAAACTTCGTCTCTAAAACATTTCAACTCCTCTAGACAATCCCACTCGACTCTACATCTGATCATGCCTTTCTATTTACAAATCGACTTCTCACATCTAGCCGATATTAAACGTCCACTACGATTACTTCCACTTCTATCACAGTGAGCGACGTTGAATTCAACGTAACCAGGCTCACGATACATCTCCGTTCTCCATCCTAACTTATATCACTATAGTACTTGCCATTAGAGCCTCGTGCCATATCATATATGACAACAAACAGTTGGCTACTACACCATTACTTATTTTCCTCTTTCCATTTCTCCGTGCCAATCATTTCTATGCGTTAAATCAAGTTACCATAGAAGTGCCATACCCCAGTCGACAACCACATGCACCCATCAGAGCTCATATCCCAGGTCTCGGTACGACAGGATGTCGCACAACCCAATACTCAGCGGTGCCGACAACATAATTTACTCCCTACATTCATACAGGGTTAAGTGGCTCCTAAAATTTTCCCGAAAGAACTGCACGCAAAATCAATAAATCTATTTTCACATTAACTCCCAAGAACTGATCATTTCATTCAGCTACCACAACAACTACAACTACTAAAATTACAACTACAACAACTACCGCAACTACTACAACGAAAACTTCAACGACCACAACAACAATGAGAACTACAACAACTACTGCAACTACTACAACGACAACGGCAACTTCAACGACCACAACAATAACCACTACCACAACAGCAACTACCACAACCACAACAACAACTACAACAACAACTACAACAACAACTACAACTACAACTACAACAACAACTACAACAACTACAACAACAACTACAACCACAACCACAACAACAAC
>CAJNOP010000060.1:90698-185768 GCA_905250075.1 Rotaria sp. Silwood1
CCACAAACTTTTATTATTTAATAGTATACATATATAGGCTTCTACAAAGATAGATTTTTGGGAACGTTTTCATTTTAATCACCGTGCCCTAATCTTCAAACACTATTGTGTGTGTAAAACACAACAATCAATGTGAATGTGGGTGTGAGTGTGACAAAAAGATTACTCATTTTGACACTCACACCCATCAAGGTGATGCTAACTGCTCATTTATCAGCTAATTATCATTCATTGAGATTACTGACTTCACCGCACGCGACACTTCCACACGAAAGAAAGTTTTTTTGTGTTTCTGTGTTGCAATAATACAGTCTCTGAAATTTCATTAACTGTTCTGTCGGTGTGAGTGCTGGAATAGAATGAAGGGAACGGGACCATTGCGACTTATAACCACACCCTCGCCATATTTGTTTTTTCGCTACAACGCTCTTCGCTATTTTTCTGTTCCGCAAACTAACACCATTTCGGCAAAAATTCCATCATTAGCTTCATTGACAATATCGGTCAAATAAAAGAAATGAGTCTACCTATATAAATATTCACATTTATTAGGTAATGAAAAATATAGAAGTAAGGATATACATGGAAGCTTCGCTTCTTCAAACAAATGATTTACCCGATAAAATTCTTATGGTTATATTTTAAAAAAATATACAAAGCCGAAGTAATTTACTCTTTATTAGATGTTCATAAACGATTAAATAGCATCATACATGGTTCTGTTTTTACCTATCGTTTAAATTTGCTAAGACTTATTGTGAGTCATTTAATTGTACTAAGATCTTTATCAAGTTGATCTATTTATCCATTAGTTGATTCAATACTTAATCGATTTCACTTACAAATCTTACCGCAAATTTATGATCAATATCAAATGGCTGAATCTTGAATTATCTTCAATAGAACGTTTAGTTCTTGCTGCAAATCATTCTAATTTATATGGATTTGCTTTATATAATATTGTAGCACAACGAGCTATCAATCTTTTGTTCTAGTCAAATATTTAATATCGATTCTTCCCATGATAAATAACTAGATTAAAGTTATATGGCAAATGAATTCATCGGAGTCAACTTATAAAATCATTATTTAGAAAATCACATATTATTATAATCTTAAAATTATTCTGTATATTATTGATATTTAATAACAAATATGCATGAGAAGAAAATGTAGAATAAAGTAAATGATAACGATTGACGAGCATGAAAGCTGTTGGTGTAATCTCTGTGGGTTTAAAATGTGAGACTCGATGTAAGTGTTATTACTAATCACTTGAAAATTGCTTCATTCGAACTACTTTGGTACACATTTCTTCATCAATGGTGGCTGAATTTTATACAAGAGCCGGACCAATAGTTATTGGTTCCGAGCCCGACCCTAGCCGAAAGAACTGCTTCGTCTCAATCTTAGTGAAAAAAGTATTTGTTTTGTTCATAAAAAAATTGATACTGATGAGACCATGTTATCCATATCTAATTAATTTTCTAGAACTGCAATAAGGAATTAGTTCATATATATTCTAATGAGTTCTTAGTGCTAGATGTTGGCTAATCGTATGTCAACAACATTTTTCATGGCTTGTGGGAGGAGAGCGCAAATTTCTAGGCTCTATACTTCAACACTTCTTTGCGATCGTGTTTCATACTAAAATAACACCAAATTTATGATAGAAAGTCATTTATTGAATAGTTCTAACGAGGAACATCATCAAATATGTAATTTATAGGATTATTACAACATTAAAAAAAACTATTGCCCATTTCAAAAAAAAGACGGATTGATATTTGTTGAATTTGTTTTGAAAGAAGTAGATAGACGTCTGCAATTTTCACAGTTGGAAAGAGGAGATGAAGACGCATTCAATGGTATATCGTAGGCTTCTCTGAGATGTTTTCTAAAGTTTTCTTAATCAATTTTCTGAAAAAATGCCCGGAAAATTGGTTTCTCTTAGATTAAGAAAAATGCAAAAGAAGTGATTTTTTTTCACAGAAATCAATAAAAAACCGGCTAAGAGTTTCGGATCAAATGCATATGACTCATAAACGAGGAAATCTAAAGGTCTGGACCTTGTTCAATTTTGTAGATCTTTATTTAGCGGTTCGAATGCGCACCTGATTATTGATAATTGAACTTAGTCACATTCCTGAGTATGTTACTTTTCAAAAGTGTCGATTTAAGTTCTTAAACAAAACTAGGTCAGATTATTTTGTAATATATAGTTCGATACATCTTTATTTCCCCTTTTCAACGGCGAAAACTGCAGCTCTCTATCTTACTTCTATCAAAAGTAATTCAAAAAATACTTACCTTTTTTTGAAGCGAGCAACATATACTAACACTATTTTTGGTTCGATTAATTTTAATTCTTTTTAATAAATAAGTAGACAATATTCTGCAATCATTTACAGTTGAAATTTGTGAGATGTTTATCCCAATTCTCGTTTATTTGTATAACTGTATCTAAGGATGAACGAATAATCTCCCTCTACATAACAACATAACACTCTATATATAGAAGTAACAGAAGGAGTTGGAAATTTCCAATACACGATGAACAAGGAAAATTCATAGAACAATATGAAAGACAGAATAATAGAACGAAATGGGAACTGCAACATATATAAAAGGAAAGGGAAAAATCCTTGAAACATGACTAGCAGCAAGAGGAAAGAAGAAGAACATAAGTGAATAGGTATAATCATATAAATAAATAGGAAAAATCCTTATGACTACATCTGAAGCAGATGTAGGTCATAACAAAAGTCATAAGCATTACTAATTTATTAGTTGTTATTAGTACCAGAGTAATTGATGGTAGTGCGAATAAATGTGCAACATGGATAGATTGTTTCCATTAGTAAATAATAATAACCTTTTGAGGACGGTGGAACATACATTGTCCCACTTGTTGTCTAGTAAAGAATATGTTTGTTCTTCTGTTAATCGTTGTGACCTGTAAGGTAATAGGTCGTTCCATCAGTCATTTCATGCAGATTTTTTTCTCTCTTATATCATGTCATATAAATTTCTTTCAGATGTTCTTCTGTGTCTCTGTTAATGTACACTGACGTCACAATACCTTCCTCTCTTACCTTGATGTGTTATCATAAGGCGTTTATGTGGCCATTGTGAGTTAAACACAATGAACTGATTAAAGAACTGCTTTTCAATTGAAAAAGAAATTCCGTCCTCATAGACATAATAAACATTCTTCGAACATCACAGAGAGATGGATTATTTATGATGACGAAAACACAAATTTTTAAATCACTTTTACTATTAAAGAACAAGTTAAAATAGAATTTGTTTTCAACTTTAGAGATACAAAAGAAAAAAAATAACATTGTTGCAATGTCATTGTTGTTATATATTTTTATATAATGCAATATTGTTCACAATTAAAAACTATATGATTTAGATTATACAAGGTGGATGATTCAAAGCACATAAAAAAATGTTCGCATTCAATTATTATTTCATTTACTTTTTAACTTGCTAATATCTTCTTCAATTTGAACGATACTTGGATGTTTAGGTGGTAAGATTTTTTTGTAAATTTCAAGTGCATCACTATAATATTGAAATGCTATAGTTAATTCCTTTTGTTTATAATGTAGTTTTCCAATACTGTGATAAGTCGAAGCAATACTCTTAGCAATAGGAGGTAAATATGCTTGTCTGATTTCTAGAACTTTTGTATAATATTCTAACGCTAAAGTATAACGACCTAAATCAGCATAAGTAGTTGCTATTCTTTTGTATGTTTTAGCAAGTATAAGAGGTTCCAATGGAAATAATTTTTCTTCAATTTTCATTGCTTGTTTTAAATATTTTAAAGCTTGATCATGATCATTTTGTTCACAATAAATGTGTCCCAACCGACTATAAGAAATTGCTAAATCCCGATGATTTTTTGGTAAAATTGATGTTTTTATAGCTAATGCTTGTTGTTCATAATTAGCTGCTTTAATAAAGTCATTTTGTCCTAAAGCAGCTTTACTTAATCCTGAGTGTGCAGCACTTAGATCAAGTTGTGCATCGCGCATCATATGTTGATAACACTTTTCTACTTGTTCAAACTCACCCATTTCAAAAAGAATTTTACCTAATGATGCTAAATTTGTTTCTTCACCAATTTTTTGTTTCATATGAGCAAATGTATCTTTTAAACGATAATCACTTTCTTCAGCTAATGATAAATAAGCTATCCATAGATTGTTTTTTTTATCATGAGAAATTTTTTCTATATGAAAAAATGCTCCAAGCATAATTAAAACTTCATCTTCATTTTTGTAATAACTCATTTCTTTAACGTAAGCAAATGGTTTTGTTTGTAAGTTTGAATCTATTTTTATTTCAAATAATATTCGTTGTTGCAAATCATTATGTATTAGTAATGAAAGAGCAAAATTCAGTGCAGTTGAACGATTAAGACTAGTTGAAAAAAAAGAGTTCATTGATAAAAATTCTCCAACACTATTTTTCATCATTTGAAGTTCATTGTTTCCAATTGCTTGACCTCGGTAAACATAAATACTTTGCGAACCACGATTCGTTCGAATTAATTTTTCATATTCACTTTTTATTTGTTTTGCAATATCAGTAATAAAAAATCGAAAAGCAAATAAAGTGTCAAAGCATTGAAAACGTAATGCTTTATTTAATATTCTATATAAACATGACTCACGTGTATACCAACGAATGGCATCTTCTGGCTTATATTTTGTTTCAAATTCATCAATAATATTTAATTCAGAATTGTTCCCTTTACAATTATTTTTACAGAGATCAATAAGCTCTTTTCGGTCACTTAATTTATGATGCATACGAAGCAATACTTCGATATATAATTGAAACCACATATATACTGCATGTCGTTCTTCAAGTGATTGACAATGTTGATTTATTACTGAAATTTGTGGACTGTCTTCTAATTTATATCTATCGATTTGATCATCTGATAGTTTTCTAATGAGTTTATCCAGTTCAACAAATACTCCTTTTACCTAATGAAAACAATTCAAATTAGATTAGAAACAAAAATCTCATAGTTCATTACCTTTGGATAATGATCCGCCCATTTTTTATGTGATTTTTCGTTAGCACAAAAGACATAACATGCTGATAATTGTGGAAGATCATGAATACGAGGTACTAATGAGTGACCTAATTTACCAGAAACAATTAAAACGACTTTTTCTTGAGTTATATCATGAATGTACTGTTGACATTGTTTTTCATCATTACAAGTAAATAAATGATTAATTATTCGACGAAGTTCTTGTTCTGTTGTTCGACTCTCATCTGTTTGATCAATAGTGGAATCGAGCCATACACACGTAAATGATTCGAGATTTCGAACTATATTACTATCTTCTGTTGAACTGTAGAAATTTGTTGACATGTTCTCACTTCCCGCAATACACTGACTTTTCGATCGTTTCAAAACAGCAATAAAAGAACAGTTTAGTCTTGAAATACGTAAAAGTATTGTGTTGATCTTTAGATAACTCTTTTTTTATGTTCTTTGTCGAAGAGTAGTTGTTTTGTTTTTGTTTCTATTCAGAGAAAATGATAAGAAAGAGAAAGAATATTGGCCAAGAAAACAAATATTTTTCGATGTCTTAAAACACATATTGAATTAAACAGCATGTTGATGTCAACCATAAAAAAATACTCTTCGAAGCAGAAGATAATATAAGTAGAGTATCGTTGAGATTTTGCTGAAAAATTTTAAACGAATTTTGAAAAATATAAAACACGTGTCCTATAAATCTTCAAACGCGTTCTTTACTAGATTTTATTATAGTAAAGGAGTGTTTTAAAAAAATGATAACTATCGTTGTAGCAAAAAAAAAGGAATTCAATAATTTTCTAATTTAAAAATTGGAATTTTAGATGTTGCTTTTATAAGCCAAACTGATTAATAAAATAGCCAACTAATGTTGATTGATGTTTGAGATCTATTGAAAGAATACAGTTCAATAAGAATTCCATGACGAAATACAATATGATATTTTAATGATGAAAATCATTCGTAATAAAATTATCTCTTGGTTAATAAACATTTACATGCATTTTGTGAAATAAATGAGCAGTTCAATTAACCAAAAAAAAAGATATATAAAAACTTGAATATGTTTATTTACTAGGTTCGAAAAGTATTGCGTTGTTTTTTTTTATTCTAAGAAATTAAATCAAAGCTAAGAGAAGAAGGATTCCAGCCGATCAGTCATTAGGCAAATATATGCCATCATCATCAAATAGAAAGTTATGTTACGAAATTTCATTTATCGTTAAGAAAGTTGGCTAGTATCGAAAAGCGTTGATTCATCTGAATGCGAAGCAGTCACTTAAATATATATTGGTTAATTGACTATGACCTTACTTAATATCATTATTAAGACAAAGATAAGAACTACAATAATTAGAATATCAAAGACAAAATTAAAATGAATTTCTAGCTTTTCTATGAAGCATATTAAGTAGAAATCATTTTGTATAATCTTCTAATATTATTACCAACACAAAATTAGATAATTTTAAGTTTTGTTTTAAAAAACTTAAAATACATTTCCGAAACACAGAAATAGTAGATCAAATAAAAACTCAGATTGGTAATCCAAGCAGTGTCTATAAAAACAGTATAAAGAAAAACCAACAGAGGTGTGAATGGGAATATGGACGTTGATTTGCATATCGGTGTTAGTGTCCATGTTAGTCAGATTTTTCTTTTTATCTATTCAACCAATCACCCTCAAACTCGTTCACCGCAACAAACAGCACTCATACATCCATACGCACACATGGATCACAACCATGCATATCACACTCGCACCATACAACATAAAGTCATTTTATTTCATATGATTCTTTTTTCAGTCGAAAGAACAAAATACATAAAAATAAACGGATCGATTTTTTTTTATGTCGTTCATAAGAAAGAAAAATGCAAATATTGTAGTTGGAAATATCTCATCCATTAATTATTGTTATGGAAATTAAGAGTGATGATGCTTCATTTGTTTATAGAATGTATTGAAAGAGAAGTATGAACTTTTGAATTATTGCATATTGTCATTTTGAACTTTTTTAATCATGTACTTCTTCTGAAGAAAGATTTTTGAGATTAATAGTATTAGACTGATTTCCAGAAGATGAATCAGAGTTTGTCAAAGTTGATTGGTTCTTTTGAAACCATATTTGTCCCTCATAAAGAATCCATTCACTTAAGCACGTAATAAAATCTTTAGCATAGACATGTTTGACCCATTGTCGAGGTAAATCATTATAACCATAATAAGCACCAGCTAACTGACCATAAATAGCAGCTGTTGTATCAGCATCATCACCAAGATTAACAGCAGCCAAGATACCATTTCGAAATGAATCGTCATCAAAGCAAAAAGCCCATAAAGCAGCTTCAAGACTATTAACAATAAAACCTTTTCCTCGAATTCCATCTTCATAGCCAGCTTTCTTCTTCTTATATGATCCTTCGACAATTTTCTGAATGTCTGTATGAAATGGTTTATCACTGAACCATGTTTTGTGATTTTGATAAAAATTTGGACTCAACAAATCATCTTTTTTCTCACCGTTAAGAGCAGCTACAATGAGTGCTCCATAAAATCGACATGCATCATAGACTCTTACATCTCCATGAGTTATCCTAGCACTAATGCCAGAATATTCTACGGCTCTACTCGGATCTTTATAAAAAAAGAGTGGCACAGGTGCAAGACGCATAAGACCTCCGTTACCAGCTGATTGATCGTTACTGCAATTTACATCGAACTGTCTTAAGATATCTTGGTCAGAGAAAAGATCCATGTCGTCGGGCGAAATGTTTTTTTCTTTGACAAAGCTATTTTGGCGTCGTTCGAATTCACGCAGTGATTTACCAGTAGCAGTACCTATATCAAAGCATTGACCAGTAGATGACATATAACCGCATCTATACCACCATTTATAACGTACTAATTGGTCATATGGCTGAAAATTCCTACAGACGATTAAAGAACTTGCTAAACAAAGAGCCATGGATGTATCGTCAGTGAACTATATAGTAAATAAAAAGAATCTTTTATATGAAGTTTTTTTTCTTGAAAACAGCACTTTCAAGAATATTTTTCGATAATAAATAGGATTGACACTTATATTATTTAATGTTTTTCTCATAGAATTTGTTGTGTTGAGCTTTATAATTTATATTTTCATCTTTCATCTTTTATTCTGACTGATAGAGATCAAGAGATCCTTATATTATGATCAAGATAAAAACAATATGTTGATTTTCGTTTTATTCGAAAAAATTATAGAAGCCATAAGAAAAGTAGATAAGTCTTTAAAATGATACTTTACCTGAAGTTAGTATTAAACAAATGACAGTGCTACAGATCTTTACGCGCTTAAATACTATTTATTGTATTTTTAACAGCCAGCGCAGTAACTTTAAGTTTAAAACTTGTTTCATCTACAAGATACTGCTTATTATCTACTTAACAATAAAGTGAAATCCTAGAAATTTACCGAAACAAACATCTTATACAAGAACCAATGAACAACATTCATTCACATACAATATAAAACATATTTAATCACATCTTCATAAATACCTGTCCTTTTTTGAGACCCCACGTTCCTCCGGCTTGAAGATCAGTCACAGGATGTTTAAGTAAATATTCACGAGGTCTAAATTCTACACGAGCGCCAAGTGCATCACCTAACGCTAAGCCTATCAAAGAGCCTTGTATACGATTGAATAAAATCTTATCATGAGATTTTGGAGGATGTTCCATCTTTGTTTCAAGTTCATCAGGTTTCTTGATTCGTTTACAATTCTTATCATGAAATTGAAGATTCAGCCAATGAAAATCTAAATTCGTACAATAAATTGTTCATCGAGAGGAACTGTCAGACCATCAAGTATACGATAAACTCGATAGATTTTTTTTCTTTTAGTCTTTTCGATGAATCGATGCCTGAAATCGCCAATTCGGAAACTTTAGTCTCTTATACGCTTTCTTTGAAAAATTAGTCAATATCGACTTTTCAAAAGATGAAGAATTAAGCATTATAAAATAACTTCTTTCGTGTTAAGCTCCACAAGACCGACATGAATGAAAAATGCTTCTTTTAATGAGTTGACATTGTTCATCTAATTAAAATGTATCATATCCTATTATAATTCAAAATCAAAAAGTTGCCAGCTGAGAGCAGACGTTAATATTTTTCACAAAAAGAATTTCTTCTAAAATATCTGTGATTCAATGTAGTCTTTTAATGAGGATTTTGAATATCATATCTATTGTACTTGACAACAGCCTCATAGTAATGAAAGTTGCTAAAATAAAATTTTTATTGAAAACCAATCAAAAAATGTTTCATAGAAGAAAGATGTGTGTCCAACATATATAAAATTCAGCTCAGGATTCTTTGATTATGAATCATAGTAATAGATGATACATTTCAGTTAGGTAACGGTTTTGACTCTTCGAAAATGACATTTTTCATTCATGTCCAGCTTATGCAATTTAGCACGATAGAAGTTATTTTATATTGAAAAATAACCTATTGCTTTTTCAATGTTTAATTCTTCATCTTTTGAAAAGTCAATATGGACTAATTTTCCAAAGTGTATTAGAAACTAAAGTTTCTGGATCGATGATTTCAGACATCGATGCATCAAAAGGACTAAAAGAAAAAAAGGAGAAAAAAAATTTCTCGAGTCTATTGTATACTTGATAGTCTCACAGTTTCTCGCTTGAATTTTCGTTAACAGGATATCAAAAGAAAAAGTAACTCTTTCAAGAAGAAGAATTGTAGATTTTATTGTTATGTGTAATATTAATTGATTCATTTAAGCATTCCTATTCATTATAAATGAAACATCAATTTGAAACTCTATGGAGTGTAGTTACAGAGTATTTTTGAAGAAAAATAAAATTGATTTTAAAGATTAAATTCAATCGATTTTCTCTAACTGTTATTAAATAGCAACTTATGAAAGACAATTTTTACTAACAACTTACATGGTTGTGAAGAAGAAGAATTACCAGTCGACACTGTTACTCTGGATTCTAATGCAAAAGATAACAAGTTTGTATGATGAATAGTATTCAAAATCATAAGAATAAAATATAAGAAATTCTTACTCGATCCTCCCATGCTTTGTTTTATGTTTTAATATTTAAAATTAATTGGAGGAGAAGTTTAATCGTTTTTTCGTAGTGATTCTTATTAAATTTATTAATACAAACTATGGTTGTTGATTATACTAAAAATTAAAATCTTCAGATATATTATTAATTTTGATGAAGAATATACAATCTTTAACATATGAACTTTGATTCATTTTAGTTTTAATAAAAAAAAAAAAAGAAAACACACTTTCGTATCAAAACACCCCTTAACAGTACGCAAAAAAATCTTTTCATTTCGGTTTATTTTTCCTTTTTTTTGGACTAGCATGTGGTGTTGCTTTGTAGAAGTTTTTTCTTTCTTCCTAGGTATGACATTGAAATATCCATATTTATTCCTTCGTCATGTATACGGGTAAATATTCTGATGATTAGTACGAAAAAAAAACATTTATATAATTAACCATTCAATCAAAAATGACAAAATGTCTACGAACAAATGGAAGAAAAACTA
Organism: Rotaria sp. Silwood1; assembly: GCA_905250075.1. Lineage (NCBI taxonomy): Eukaryota > Metazoa > Rotifera > Eurotatoria > Philodinida > Philodinidae > Rotaria > Rotaria sp. Silwood1. Next base: position 101,358 of record CAJNOP010000060.1, read on the forward strand.
CATTATAATGAGACAAAGCAAATAGTGACGAAGAATGAGACAATTATTGGGTAAGTTACCACAAATAGAATAGGTTTTATTACACTGTAGAACTTTATTGATATTCAAGTTGACTGATTTGATCAAGGTTCAAAAAAAAAGGTGTAGAAATATAAAAACACTTTCCCGATCAAAATAGATTTAATTTATGCAATACATCATCTCGATCAGATTGTTTTCGTTTAAAAAAATTGCTTTGCATATCTAGTAAACTATTGCAGATGAAATTATCGTATTGGTATCGCTCATGTTGAAATAACAAACTATTTTTCTAGTTCGGTTTTTCATTCGAAAAACAAATTCATTGTAATAATACTTTTTACTGTAAACGTAAGAAATTTTTACTATGCTAATATTTTGTAAATATACATAATCTTTCTGGAAGAATAATTTCTGTAAAAATAAAAAGAATATATTGCTCAATCATAAAAATATACTGATAATATCATTTCATTGGAATAATAACTATGCCTTGAATATTGCTTGTCAACTAGTAAATCTCAATTACTCATCACTATCAAACAGAATTTTGTATTCATTATGAATATATCATGCAAATATAATACACAAAACTACTATAAATATTTTTTAATGATTTATTACAATAATATTTGACAATTCATCAGATAACTACCGAGAAACTATTGCTGGATGAGTACGTGTCAAGTCTGTAAAAACTGACAGAAATGAGCGATTTCGATGCACTCTGACAAAATTAATGTTTCTGAGTCATCTGTAATAGCAAGCGGCAGCACCAGAATTTCTGATCAGGAAGAACTTAGCTTCCTCAGGCCTTCAGCGGAATCAGCTTTAGCCACACCTTCACAAACTTTCTGACGAGACTCAGTTCCTCATTAACCTTCGATGACGCAGCTGCTAGTATCAGCCACGGAGCCCAAATCGACTCCTCACGTTTTTACAAATCTTCATTAAGAAATATCATGTTATAGAAGTATGATCATAAAAAAATCCCCTTAGGTCTCTATCTGCTGATATTCCCGAAGAACAAACTTTTCGCCAAAATGAACTTATCGATGTTTTCAGATTATATAGCACACTGAATTGTCTAGAAACCAGTAAATTATTCTATTTCAGATCGTTTTTGTTTTAGACAATACAGCTATGTATGTAATTCATATAGCAGACATATGTAAAAACTTTAGGATGATACTTTGTTTATTTAAAATTCATATTTAGAAAATAGAAAAGATTATTCATTAAAGAACAACTCGATATGCTCTATAATCTGAGTAGATCATAAAGGATTTGGGTAAAATGTTTTTCAGCTTAGAAAACCGATTTTCAAGAAAACCAACCTATAAAGGTCTAAGTTGGTATGAATATCTTAATATACATTCGAACATACAGTGGGCCCCAAAATTATTCAACAAGGTGTAATTTGGATTTTTTTTCGTAGCCTTCAGTGCTAGAAAGAATTCAAATAGCGATTTGAAAAGAGAATATTGTTGCCAACAAGAATTCGAGAAAATGATAACCGTCATGAATTTTCCCAAAATAGGGTTTCTCGAAAGCCCAAACCCTGATTTTTTAGCATCCAGAAGCCGCAACAGAAAATTTGTTTTAACAGTCTAGAATTATTGAGCAGCCAATTCTCTACAAAATGAGACGTCTCAGAGCTTTCTACTACCTTCCCTTCAAAACTTATAACCGATACAAAAATTGAAAAAAATGCGTGTTTTAGTCGATTTTCTCATAAATTTCACTTTTTTTTCGATTTTTATGACGCTTATAACGTTTGAAGAGAAGGTTGTAGAAAGCTCGGAGACGTCTCATTTTGTAGAGAATTGGCTGCTCAATAATTCTAGACTGTTAAAACAAGTTTTCTGTTGCAGCTTCTGGGTGCTGAAAAACCAGGGTTTTGGCTTTCCAGAAACCCTATTTTGGGAAAATTCATGACGGTTATCATTTTCTCGAATTCTTGTTGGCAACAATATTCTCTTTTCAAATCACTATTTGGATTCTTTCTAGCACTTAAGGCTACGAAAAAAAAATCCAAATTACACCTTGTTGAATAATTTTGGGGCCCACTGTATATCATTTAATGATATTCAGCAGATGTTCAACATTCTTTTTTTCTTATCAATGTATGATAATAAGAGTTGAACCAAGAAAATCTCAGTCATCATATGAGTATTTCGTATAAGATGATAAAAGATTCCTTTGAAATAGCGACATCTATTGCTTGCATAAACTAAACCAAAATTGAAGTCTTCAGTTTATTTCTAAATGGATTCTCATAGCAAATAATTTTCATTCGAAAGATTCTGTCAGAATAACTTAAAACAATCGTTGATTGTATTCGTTTATGAATATGATCAAAGATGACTTGACCAGACGCGTGTCACCGCTTTCCTGCCAATGTTGGCTACCTCAAATCAGTTCTGAATATAATAAATAGAAATGAACTAATCTAAGCATAATTTTTTGTTTTTATTCAAGATCATATTAGATAAAAACAAACAGAAATGAACGACGACAATTTTATGTCAGGTGCTTTTACTGATCGAATTGATGTTGCTCGTATGAGATATCCTCATTGTATTGTTTGGACGCCGATTCCACTTCTTACATGGCTTTTTCCATTTATCGGTCATATGGGTATCGCACGTACTGATGGGATTATTCGAGATTTTGCAGGACCTTATTATGTATCAGTAAGTTTAAGAATTATTTTTTCTTAATTAATTAATTAGTAATAATCATCTATGTATAGGAAGATGATATGGCATTTGGTCGACCAACAAGATATTTACAACTTGATCTAAATCGTATTCCAACAACAATGGGTTCAAATAATATACAAGGTATTTGGGATAAAGCTGTTGAACAAGCATCAGATGAATATAAAAAAAGAATGGTTAATCAAATAAGATTTTTTCTGTTTTTGTATTTTTTCTTTAATTAGTTGTTTTTCTTATTTAGCATAATTTATGCTGTGATAATTGTCATTCACATGTAGCTATGGCATTAAATATCATGAGTTATAATCGAAAATATTCCCATAATATGATTTCAGTTTGTTTTTGGATGTTTTTTCGTGGAAAATTTGTCAGGTATATCAATGTATGAATGTTCATTATCATTTGTTTTTTGATTCTATTTAGTTTCGCTGGGTTTCTTCTTACTTGGTTGCCATTTCTCATAATGATGTTTATTATTGTTGGTCTTACTGTCTTCTTCAAAGCGCCAAAATAATATAATCAGAAAAGAGATATTCATATACCTGTATATTTATTTAATTTTGTTTTTGTAATTAGTATTTATCTTCGATTCAATTCGATTGATTTTAAATAAATTATAAAAAATGTATACATATAAGTGTTTTTGTAATAGTCTATTTTATTGAATAAAACATCTATAATTGAGATCAATATTTTCATAAATTATCTCAATTATAGATTCGATCTATAAAAAGACCAATCATGTAGACCAATTCAATTTTTATATTCATCTTTTTCTGAAAATCATCCTATTCTACCTGTAATTTTTTCATAAGTGCTATTATCATTCTTCTGATTTTAGGAAAAAATACAAATGACATAGAATGACCTTTCTCAAGGTAGAATAGAATATATATGATTGCTGTATATTAAAAAAAATTATAGGCTGAATATGACTGGAGGCATTTGCTAAATATTGCAAGAAAGAAAGTTTTTGCAAGTCATCTAATAATATAACATCAATAGAAAACTTTTATTATTATAGAACACTTGAACTAAATTCTTTTTCAACACAAACAAAACCAAAAAAGATCACAAGATTAATGCTTTGAGAGAGGTGTTCATTTACAAAACAGTTCCTTTATTTCACATATTCATTCTAATAGAAAAACCAGAAAGTTTACTTTTTTATTGATATCTCTTTATCGATGTAAGACTATTGATTTATAAGAATCTATCAAAGTAAATGTTATTATCGTGCTCGATTTGTGAATTATTAATTTAATTATTACTATTATTAATATCATTATTCATTTAATTCAATTATTTATTCCATTGATAAAATCAATTATGAAATGATCTTTGGAATTGAGAGGTATGAGGCTATAACCAACCATAGCGAGTAAAAGGTAAATGATGATGATCATCTGTCTTATAATAATAATAATAATGATTATTATTAGAAAGAAGAAAAAAAACATCCTTGTGAATGATTTTAAATAATAAAGTATAAAATTTAAAATGAAATAAAATAATACAAATAAAAGCTGCCTTTGATTTTGGTCATATGATATTTTGTTGTTGGTATTTATCATTCTGTTCTAATACGGGTTTTAATAAAATTGTATGTTCACAATTTTCAAAGTTTGATTTGTTGATACGATTGTTAGAAATGTAGACACGTTGAAATCCCTATTTTATCAATGCTTATACAACCTTTACTTGATGAAATCGAGGTATAAAATAACCCTTTCAGACATCATTGGTTAACAATCTGTGCAAATATCACTTTTTCTTTACTGAAGGCAAAATGTGATTATGTTAAAAGTATACAGACAAAAATCTTTTCGTTAGATTCAAATATGTCTTCAATGCAAAGAAAACAAAAACATCAACTTGGTTCAGTTTGTTTTTTTTTTAAACAGAGAACATTCGATCGATTTAATTAAGAAGGAATTTTAGTTATCGTTATATTTTGCTTTTACTAAATTTGATTTAAGTGTAATGGACGGGTATTTTCTTTTTTTTTTTCTAAACATGGAATAGAATGTGACGAGTGATAATCATGAATTCATCTGATTTTCACATAAATAGAAAAGGAAAAGAAAAATGACAATTGATAGTAAACATAAGAGAATCGACATTCTTGTTCATTTTTATCGACAACGTGTCACTATTCACCGATCGAACTAGTAAGTGTGAATATAAACAAATCAACTTTCATAGATTAATCCAGTTTAGAAGGTCAAAGGAAATTTAAAAAAATTTGTTGTTTTAACACATATATACAAAGCATAGACAATACTAAAAAGGATTTACTAGAATACAGACTCTAAGACAATAAAAGATAGAATGATTATTAAAAGACAAAATGAACGTTAAAATAATTTGATTTGTTCAATCTATGTTTCATGCGATTTATGCTCAAAGAACTAGCCACACCCTAATATTAATTTATTGCAAATTATAAGTGAATAAAAGAATAATTTCCGGTGACTTTTGTCTTTCGATTTCCTACGATCTCATTAGACTTTTAACCCATTTCTTCTTCTTCTTCTTCTTCTTCTTCTTCCTCTTCTTCTTTTTTATTTTATTTATTTAACCAACACGTGGAGAAATATAAAACCATGAATCACAATCGAATTTTTCCATTTATTTTGTAATTAAATTGAGCTAAAAACTATATCTATATTAAACTTAAATTTCTTTCACTTCCTTTTACTTCTCATTGAAATTTGGATAATAAAATGAAGTGAATTTTAAGAAATCTCTTAATTCATAAGTGTATAAATGAGAATGTCAATACAGAAAATGACTTGTTATGTTGACTTGGTGTTCTATATAGAAGAGATAGTCACTGCTTGTGAAATAAGAGATCAACTACACGTGCTTGGGAGAAAGAGAAAGATAAAAGCTCTCTTATTTGTGCACACACAGACACACACATACACACATTCATTGTCGATAGAAGATTAGACCAACACCACATACCGACCGTTAAACAACGGCGGATGTGAGATGAAGATTGTTTCTTAATTTTCTCTTTTTTTTATAATTGTGATTCAAAATTCGATTTTCAAAATTAAATATTCATTTGATTTATTAATTTTTTTTGTTTATTCCAAGTAAGTTTTCTTTTTTATTGTTTAATTAATTTTTTTTTTCGAAATGAAAATAATGAATGATATCGAGGATTAATATTGATAAATGAGATGAGAAAGAAACAGGTGTTTATGGCATCAAACATACGTTCTCATTTTGTTTTTAATAGATTAATCGATTGAAATATGATTTTTGATTTCACCCTCGATTTGTCTTTCTCTTTCAAATTTCTTTTTTTTTTTTTTTTTTGTGTTTTGTCTTATCATCGAAATTGAAGATCGGTCGAGAAAAAGAAAAGAGAATTACTTTCGGAATGGTCGTCATTGTTTTGTTTGCTCTATGTCATCATCATTTATAAATATATATATATATATATGTTTGAAGTTAGTTTTATCATTATTGAATAGAGAAGTACCTTATCTATATCTGTCGATGTCGGCATACGAAAAAAAAAATTTATTTAAGAGAGAGAGAAAGACAGTGAGAACACCTTTCCTTTTGTTTTACTGCCTTTTCTCTCTGATTTATAATCCTTCTCTTATTTTTTTTTTCTATAGAGAAAGAATTGAAAAAGAAAAAAAAAAAGAGGAAAAGGCAAGAGCAGATGGTTTCTATGTTTTTTAAACTTCTAATATGATATATGTTTCTAGTTTGTTGTCATTGTAATCCAATGGATCTTGAATCAAATAAAGTTTCATCATCACATATTGATCAAGAATTATCTAAAGACGATTCAATTATTGATTCAAATCCTAGAAATAATTCAAATGAAGAATCATTTATTTCATATTCTCATGTTTCACCATCAAATATAATTGGTACACATCCAAATGAAGTTATTACAAGTATTAATGCTGATAATGGTTATCCTGTTAGACAAGAAAATGGACAACGAAAAACTGGACCACCACCAGGTATTTATATATCTATATAAATATATATTTTCTTTTTTTTTTTTTTGTTTTTTTTTTTTTATAAAGACTTTCATTCTAAGATAAATTATTATTGTACTGAGGTTTTTACTTAAAATTTAAATAGGAAAAAACAACAAGAATGAATTTTAAAGTATATTTATTTTTATAGAACCTGATCGAATTACATTACAATTGACTTTTTGTTTTTGTTGTTTGATAGGAATCATGTATATTAGATAAAAATCATTCATTTCTAATGAAAATTTCAGCTCGGAAACAAAATAATATTTATGATGAAAAATAAGAAAAGATAATCGTTCTTCGATAACCTTTTATTGACATATCATTTATTGTGTGCGTATGTGTTTTATATCTTTCGAAGAATGACTCAATATGATATAAATCTCAATTGAGCATATAATTAGTTGTACTTTATCGAAAATTTAATATGAGAAAAAATTTTTAATTAGTATTATTTACATCTTACTGAAATGAATCTTTCTAAGACCTATCTAATAATTCTATTATCGACAATCTATATTCATGTAGTTAGAATCCGTTTTATTATATGTTTTTAAGAACCTAAATGCAGATCCGAAGATGGTTGATTGAACTTTTTTTTGTACCCGAACCGGTAAAGTCTAATGAAGGATGCTCTAGTCACCGAATATAAAAGGCCGGAAAAAATTATCTCGTATCTTCGATGTGACAATCCTATTCCGATTAGAAAATTTCATTGAGACCATCAACGTATGATTTGACTGACTTGGTGAGCGAAAATTTTGGATTCAACTAGCTCTACATATCATTCAAATCGAATAAAAACCGTCGGTAAAACGTTTGGTGTAATATGCCATTTACCAACAGTTCGATACTTAAACAGTTTGTTGGTTTCTGAACAACATTCTACTACGGCATATCGATAGTTTTTTTTTCTGATCGATAATCTTCTGTTGATAATGAGAACAAATGTGCAACACGGGAAGTTCCCTAGGAAAAGAATTTAAAATTTGATATAAAATGATTAGATGAATTGTTTTTGATGGAATGGTTTTTGTTTTGAAAAATTTTGGTTTGAGTAAAATTTAAATATAATATTTTAGATTGGCCAACAACTCGTCATCCACCTGGTCGTGGTTGTGAAGTATTTGTTGGTAAATTACCTCGTGATTGTTTTGAATCAGAATTATTTCCATTATTTGAACGTTGTGGACAAATTTATGAAATGCGTTTAATGATGGATTTTTCAGGTTTTAATCGTGGTTATGCATTTATAACATATACATGTCGTGATGATGCAAAACGTTCTGTTAAAGAATTAAATAATTATGAAATTCGTCCTAGTCGTTTAATAGGTGTATGTCAATCTGTCGATAATTGTCGATTATTTGTTGGTGGAATACCAAAAACAAAAAAACGTGAAGAAATTCTTGATGAAATGTGTAAAGTAACTGAAGGTGTTGTCGATGTTATTGTTTATCCAAGTGCACATGATAAAACAAAAAATCGTGGTTTTGCTTTTGTTGAATATGAAAGTCATCGATCAGCAGCTATGGCTCGAAGAAAATTATTACCAGGAAAAATTCAATTATGGGGACATCAAATTGCTGTTGATTGGGCTGAACCTGAAACAGAAGTTGACGAAGATGTTATGGCAACTGTAATTATATATATATATTTTTTTTTTTTTCGTTTGGTATTAGTAAGAATAACTTTTTATTGTTTTGTTTTTAAATTTAGGTTCGAGTACTTTATGTTAGAAATTTAATGATGAATACAACAGAAGAACAAATTAAAGAAATTTTTCAACGTTTTAAATCAAATTCTGTTGAACGTGTCAAAAAATTAAAAGATTATGCATTTGTTCATTTTAAAGAACGTGATGATGCTTTACATGCAATGAATCTTATGAATGGTATAGTTAGTTTTTATTTTATTTTATTTTATTTAGAAATTTTCTTTTTATTAGGTCGAGAAATTGATGGTTCAATTGTTGAAGTTACATTGGCAAAACCAGTTGATAAAAATCAATATTTTAGATTTACACGTGGTGTTAGTCCGTCGACTATTGCTACGGGTTTACCAGTAATATTCTTTTTTTTGTCACTTGATTATATTTATTTGAATATATAAAATGTTTATTTAAGTTTGGCTTACCAACCGGTGCTATTGCTCCAACAACTACGACATTCGATTTCACACCACATCTAACAGCTATTCCATATATTACAATTCCAAGTACACCATTATCTACAAATCCAACACCAATACCGACTATAGCTACGTCAGTAACTAATGGAACATCAGTTGTATCACCTGCTTTTAATGCTCTCCAACAGAAGTAAGATTTTCATTATTAATGATGAAAGAAAGAGATATAACTCAATTAAATGAATATAAAAAATTTTTATATTGATGAATTACAAAAGAAAAATATCAGTTTCATCTTTCAAGATTAGTTTTTACATCCAAAAATGAAAAAAATTGTTTAAATTGAACGAAATCAAGGGCAATGAGATATGTTGAATTTCATTTTACTAACTCCTGACGTTATCAGCCTAGTGTTGCCAGTGCACATTGCTGCGGAAAAGGTATATTTTGATAGAGTAAGTGACTCAACTAGGGATGTACAGTTTCAGTGAAAATAGTGACACAATGGCTATACTAGATGAGTGTTCATAGAAGCATTGGCACATCCATACTGTATGGATATGTCAGGTTAATCAATAAACACTGAATAGGATGTAGTCAGTATGAGTTTTTGGTAAGAAGTTTGCTGAAATTGCATATCTCTAGTTCAAGTGTTGCAGCAAATATGATTGTGAATGTAGTGAGTGCTTCAATGAACTCGATGTCGAGAGTTCACTGCCACTATTCATAGCAATACAGCACAGTTTTCATAGCAAAATAATGTAGTTAGGAGTGACGCAAATGATTCTCCTGATGCAGATGAAATGAGTTCTGCAACATGAGAAGATAAATCCAATGAAGTTAATAAATATAATGAATTCTCAAAGGATAAAATTTTGTTGTCTCTCAATACGAAATCTTCTTTCTAGCTTTATTCGATAAAAGACTCTTGAAGAACTATTTTATTTTTATAATGGCTTAGATACGATACATAACCTGATTATTATCACATATTTATTGAAAGTCATATTTCAAATGTAAATATCTTTGATGTAATGATATATAAAGCGTTAATACATTGCTGATGCTTCTTATTTCAAAATAGTGGAGAGTATTGTTTGTTAGATATTGTGCTATGCTAAAACATTATAATTAGGAACACATTTTCAAAAACTATTATTCAGACTATTGAATCTGATAAACAGACAATATTTTTACAAGAACTAATTTTAAAAACAATTAGTTTGTATGCAAACATCATTCATAGACTTAATCATGTTTTTACTTAAATTAATTGTTAAGAAATAAGTCAAGAAAAAAAAACTAATTCAATATGACTGTAAAAGAAAAACATTTTCCATATGTGTATTATAATAGAAATATTCGTCGATGTGTAAATGCTACCGGTCGTTTATCAACAAATGGTAATACAAGTCCTCCAACAATAAATCGAAATGTACCTTCAACACCAACCGGTGTCTTATCAACATCTTCACGTCCAAGTCAACCACCTCCAGCTGTCGTGCACCATCGTGGTGCTTATTATACAATTCTTCGACCAACATCTCGTCGAACGGACGTATGTTATTTTTTTATTTCTACTTAAAAAAAAACAAAAGCATAAATTTTGCATGTGTTTTATATCGTGTGATTTAATGCTACGCATGGCTAAGTTGATATTTGTTTTTTTTTTTTTGTTGTAATTTTCATCGTAGGAGAAATGTCTCGAAGATCTCTACAAAGAGACTTACGATGCGCTGTACGGCTCTGCTGCTAGTACCACCGCTCCATCGATAATGATGATCGATTCCAATCATCCTCAGTTTATTTTACCAGAACAACAAACTCTGCAGCAGCAGCCGAATCAGCCTGAAGAGGTAATTTTCTCCAAGGGCTTTTTTATTCTTTATATCGAACAAACAAATCGAAATACAACATAAACTTATTTTCAGTGTCGCACATTTGCGTGAGCAGTAAGAAAATCAAAAGAAAAAAAAAAGAAAATTTATTGTTTAATGATTTAATTGTTTAAATGTATTCTCTAATATGATTTTCATGAGTAATATTTTTTGAATTTTATTTCTCTTAAAGCTTCTTCTATAATAATGCCAGATCATTGGGTATTGATCATATAAAAAAAACTAAATTTCTCATCGCTTTTTCTTTTTTGAAACAATGATTTCTATTTTTAATTTAAATAGAAATTTGATATAAGAAAGAAAAAAAAATGCATGTTGATTAAAACTTATATATGTATTTTGCTGATATTAAAATTTAAAAAGAAATAAAATAAAAACAAAAGTTAGATTCAGCTGCACGTGTCCTATTCTACGAATAATTATTTTGTCTTTTATTTTGTATATTAAATAAAAATATATAAATAAATAAATGTATTGAAATTGAAAAAATTTAAAATAGATTCCATTTGGTCCAACTGCATTTGGTTTTCATCCTGCTGGTCCAATATTTCAACCAGCAACACTTTTACCACATCCATTACTTGCTGCACATCCAGCTGCTAATTCACCATTTGCTCAACAACCATTAGTTTTTACAACAACAAATAATCCTGGTCAAGCTCAACAATATTTTCATGCACATCCACATGGAAATTTTCCATTTCCATTTATTCTAACTCCACCATTAACATCAATTCCACCATTGTCATCAACACCAACTAGTCCTGAGTCACCACTATTTACTTATGCAACACCAACTTCAACGACTACAACGGTTACAACTGCGGATGGTACTACTTATTCAGCTTGATAAACATAATCGCATATTTACATTGCATTAATCTTCGGTTTTTTTTTTCGACGAGACTGAGAGTGACAGAGAGAGAAAGATATAAAGAGAAAATAAGATAATATTAATATGTGTGTATTTCAGCTATTATTTATACTTGTTGTTTTCGTTTTTCCTTTACTTATTTGTTTTCTTATTTCTCTATTTCTTCTCCTCTTTCCTGCTCTTTCTACGTCATTATTTCTCTTGAAACGTTGTTTTCTTCGTTTTTTTTTTCTTTATTTTGGTTTTTTTTCACCCGGCTGAATGTAGACCGTGGTTATTGTCTGAGCAGTTTTTCTTTTTTTTTTCTACATATATGTGCAAAACAAAAACAGGGAAATAATATATATGTCTGGCATTCAAATAAAACGTTCATTTTATTTATATATAAAAGAACAACAAAGTAACAGAAATTAGAAATTGACATGGGAAAATGCTAAATGAAAATTTAATAGATAAAGAAAAGTAAAAAATTGAAATATTTTCATTGATCAATAATGATGGACATTGGACATAAAAGCAGAATAAATTATAAAAAATGCAAGAAATTAGTCTCATGAGACAAATTTGTACTCTTGGGGCGTTTTATAATAGATGGATAACATTTGACAGATACGAATGACATAAACAATTGTTGATTGATTCTAGAAGTTCATATTGCTTAACAAATCTTTCAAATGTTATTTAGGTAATTGTTTAGTAATTGACGACAGTAATCGAAATTCTCTTCTGAATATTTGAAAACATTTTAATTATTTTCACTGATCGAATTTCTTTACGCAAAAATATCTATTATTCCATTTTAGTTATCTTCATGCGCTATTGACCGTTGCTATCAAAGAATATTATTAAGCAATCAACTGTCAATAATAGAAGTTTTCATTGAGTATATATATATAAAACATATGTGTCTAAATATATGATTTGATTGATTGATATTGTTCTTTATATATAATGAGTGACGTTTAGTGAAATAAGTCGAATGTTGTAGTTTTATTTTCTCGATAATTCTGTGGAATATATGTGCTCATGATTCAATAGAATGAATATTTATTAGAGTATGCATTGATTCTTTTTTTTCGCGATTAATCAAGAATTATAGATAAATGTAAATCAAATATAGTTCGAGTTTATCAAATTTCGGTAAAAGAAAAGCATAATCTATCTGATGTATTGTATAGAACAATCAATGAATATTCTTATAAATAAAACTTGTTTGGTTATTTCTGGAATAAGAAGAAGAACCGGACATATTGTTTACTATATAACGGATCTGTATGACAACTATCATCTGGAAATGAAACAAACAATATTTTGAGCTAATTTTTGATTATTGTGATAGTATATTAAATGAATTGATTCACCATAAAGTCTCTCAAGATATTTCTTGATAAAATAAAAAAAAAAAGAATTAATTCTATTATTATCGTAAAACAAGATTTGTCCTACGACTTTTCTATGTACGTCTAATGACAAAGACGTGCTGGTAGAAGCACCATCACTGATGTCGCATAATCACAATCACAGCCATAACATCTATCGCCATTCTGCACCAGCACCAAGGCCTCCCTTTTTTCCTATTCTTGTTTTTTTATTTTGTACGTAGTTCGATATCACGACTGTGCTGTGCATACGTATCAGAGGGAAATAAGAACAAGGAAAAAATATATGAAAAAGAATAAGATATTTCTTCGTCTTTTTCCACAGTCAATAAGAAAAGAATTGTTTGCTTTTTTTTATAAGGACGCTTGTTTTCGGTTCTATTCTTAGGAATGAGAACGCGAGAGAGAGAATATTCTCAGTAAAGATACGTACAAAAGACAGCAACAACAACTGATGAAATCGTCGTTGGTAGTTTGAGAAAGAAAAAAAACCGATCTTCTAATATAAACAAATGAGTGTTACACCGGGTCTTGGTGCTTTTAATAAAGATAAGGTAGCCAATAAATTTGGTATTCAATTAAAAGCTAAAGATACAAAGAAACAAGCTCAACGACCATTAAATCAATCAACTGAGAAGCAATCGATTAATATAGAAACATCTACTTTAACAGAAAACAAAACAGTGAGTGATTTTCGTCTACAAAAGGAAACGAATGGATTAAAAACAAATAAAAATATACATAATCAAACTTCTTCCTCACAAACATCAGAACCAATAAAAAAATCTCTTGAAAATTCGATAAAAAGTAAGTCTACTATTGGACTTGTATCAACATCAACGGATAATGAAGGACATGATTCTCTTAATTCGAACGTCAATCATTCCAAATCTTTAAATCTTGTGAAATCAGATGAATCGATTAATTCTGTTGCTTCATCTTCTAAATCAAAAAATTTATTATCATCAAAATTATCTAATACAGTAAACAAATCAAATTCAGCATCTGTTCCTACTGATCGACGAGCAAGTTTAACATTACCAAATCAAAATAAATTACCAGAACCATCTACAACTAAACGAACAAGTATAGCAAAAATACCAGAACAAACTGTTTTATCACAACATTTTGTTAATCAATCAAATATTCCAACAACAAAAACTAAAACTGAAGCTGAAATCGCAAATAAAAAAGATCAACCATTATATAAAAGACAATTATCAAAAACATTAGATAATGTTACATCAATATTAAATAAAAATAAACATCAACTTGAACATGTAACATCATCGCCTACAATATCAAAACGGTAAGATTAAATTCTTTTTCTGTTATTGTTTCTTTTCTACGAGATTACTCTGAATTCTACTTATGAATAATATAATACTTGTAGTTGACAATAAATTATTCAAAATATATCAGTAATTATTCGATTATATGATTTCTTGACACACCTTATCTGTAAGATATGTCCATTTGTCTATCGTCAATACATATAAAAAAAAGCATTTTTCCCTGCTATTTTCTTTATATGTGTGTAAGATGATACTTCCAACATACTGTTTTTTTCTTTTCTCTTGAGAAAAAGAAACAAAGATAAATATAAATTATACTTTCGATATTGAAAAGCAATGAATTTGTTCAATTCGCCGTCATCACTTCATACAATAGCCTTGACCTTGGCGTATGAATTATGCATAATAATACGACCTTTATTGGCGGGCAATCGTGCACATACTTCTATCTAATGACTCACGTGAGAGAAAATCAATGTTAACAAACCAAATAAAAGAATATCGAAGGACACAACGAGACATTCGACAAAAAAAGGCTTCAGACAGCTTCATTTCAAATCAGTTATTTCATATACAAATTTGTTTCATCTTATTATTCATTTGTTTTTATACAAGCAAATATTTAAATCATTTCGAAAGGAGATCACTTTTTATTATATTATTATAAAAAATACATTTATGACATGCAAACATTGTCAGATGATCATGTCTATTTCAATCATAGTTTTTTTTATTTTTTTTTTTCTTTCTGTTTTTGTAGAGAACCATTATCACCATTTTATTATACATTAAATTCTTTTTCTTTTTATCCGTTCTTTCTTTCTCTTTGTTAAATACTTATGCATACGGTTGATTTCTCCTTCGAGTAACCGACGAATATTTTTATACAATGTATGCATGAGGTTGAAGTTGACACACATAAATGCACGTGTGTAGTATGTTACGTACTTCTTCTTCTTTATTATTGTCGTCGTAGTCGATGATACCGATCAACATGGTGATGTGCTCGTTGCTGTAATAATTTTTGCTGTTCTATATTGAACATAGAAAGAAAAAAAAAAGAGAGGGAAAGAGAAAAAATGTCATCATCAACGTTCATCCAACGTTGGACATCCGTGAACGATTTGACGACGACGACGACGAATAGTAACAATAACAAACAGTCAACCTCTTTTTTTCTGCGACCCCAACCTGTACCATCATCTTCACCATTATTATCAACCTTACATCTTTCACAATCATCGATCTCACTAGTCGAATCAACACCAATTGATTTAGAAATTCAATGTCAACTCTTTAAAAATCGTGTACTTTCATCTCGAGTTGCTAATATAATTCATCAATTTGAATCTCAAGCTGCTTCATCAATGAATACTCATACAAAGGTATCTTCTCCAATTCGAAGCGTTTTTGTTAAACAATGGGAAGGTACAAGAAAAAATGGAAATTCTCCACGAACTCCACCGATTGTCGTCGTTGAAACTTCTTCTTCTATGCCATTTACTGCGAAAAAGAATAATAATCATAATCATAATCATAATCATAATCATAATAATCATAATAATAATAATAATAATAAACCTCAACCAATTATTATCTGTGAAAAGATAGCTAATCATAATAGACCTACTCCACCACCTGTTAGTCCAAAAAGTTCTTTAACAAAAACATGGTCTCAACTTAAACAAATGTCTCAACAACAACAAAAACAGCAGGGAGAAAATATCGAAAGTGATACTGGTTCTGCAGTACATAGAATGGTTGCTGTGATTAATAATGGTACTAAGGATTCTGTAACATTATCCCGTTCAAGTACAAGTGCAACAACAGATTCAACTTGTTCATCTTCGTGTTCATCATCATCGAATGCTCCATCACCTCCTGGTTTTGCTCGTCCAACAATAGCTTCAACTCAAAAACAACGTCAATCTATATCTAATGTAACTACTTTTAAACGAGCCAATTCTCCTTTTCCACCAGTTACTACGTTCACTCGTACAATATCGTCAACCCCATCAACAAATGTACCACTATGTTCCATCAATGAAGATCTCGAACAACAACAAATACAAACATCTACATTAACAAATCGTTTTTGTTCACCTGACGGTAATTTAGTTGATCAATATCGTCAATTATCAACTTCTGAAATAATTCTATCAGAAACAAGTTTATCACAAAATCCAATAACAGAAATCATAACTATAAATACAAATCTACCATTAAAATATAAGCGAGATTCACTTATTCGACTCTACGGGTAACAAATACAGATATATATATATATATATACTAATGCTTCGCTTTACTAATCACATATATGCTACAGTAAGTTAATCAATAAGGAAAATACGATCACTGGCTTTATTAATATACAAAAAAGAAAAAAAAAATATTTATTATTGATTTGATTATTTTGATATTTTATGATTTGTATCAAAGAAAAACAACAGTTTTCGTAGGTACGTGTGAATAATTCTATTAGAATTATTAACATGTTCTAAAATTCCTTACAAAATAATTTTGTACATATTTTGACTTATAAACGTCATTTTGTTATTCAGTAATCTCATATACATGTCAGACATAACATTATTTTCTCGCTTATGTGATATGATGTTATCAGTATGCAACTTGTGCAAAGATATTTATATATACTATAATCTTTTGTGTCTATTATTTGTTTTTAATTCTCTTCTCTCGATTTGTTCTATTCTTCTCGCTTGTACGATAACATACATTTATTATAGCGGGCACATAGTAATAGAAAAACAAAAAGACCTATTTCTTTTTGTTCTCTTTCTTTATAGAATTAATTGCTATGTGAGTTAGAATAATAATTACTATAAAATAAATTTCATTTCTATTTTCTTCTAGGCCTGATGTACTGCAACAACATGGTCATCATACATCTCATGATGTTGTATTAGAAGATGGTAATAATAAAAAAAACATATAATTGTCTTGAAAATGAGATCATACATATGTATATATGTGTGTATGTGTGTTCTAGATGTCGATCCACCATTTTCACCACGTATTGTAACAGTGAAGAAAAATAAATCAGTTACAGATGAATATGAACTTATGGAAATTCTTGGCAGGTAAAATCAATAAAAGACAAAAGACATTGTTTTTTGCAAAAATAATATTTAAATTTAGAGGAAAATTTGGTGAAGTTAAAAAGTGTCGTGAAAAATCAACTCAACACTTTTTAGCAGCAAAATTTATTCAACTAAATAAAGAACAAGATCGTATTGAAGCATTAAATGAAATTGAAATAATGAAAGCACTGCAACATCCACGTCTTCTACAACTTTATGATGCTTTTGAAACAAAAGGAAATATTTGTCTTATTATGGAATTGTAAAAAAAAATAAAATTGAATTTTTATTCAAATATAAAAACAAAATTTTTCTTATTTGTTTAGAATTAGTGGTGGAGAATTATTTGAACGTGTTATTGATGATGATTTTATATTAACTGAACGTCTTTGTGAATTATATATGATGCAAATATGTGAAGGTGTTAGTTTTATGCATTCATGTAATATAGTTCATCTTGATATGAAGGTTTGTTTAATTATTTTTCGAAGATTTGTCTAAAATTTTTTGATTGTATATAGCCGGAAAATATTTTATGTGTTAATCGAGGTGGTCATCGAATTAAAATTATTGATTTTGGTCTTGCAAGAAAATTTGATCCAAGTAAACAATTGAAAGTTTTATTTGGTACACCTGAATTTGTTGCACCAGAAGTTATTAATTTTGATAGAGTTGGATTTGGTACAGATATGTGGTATGATTATTAGTTATGATGAAATTATATCGATTATTATTTTTGTTTTCTATTATTATTTTAGGTCTGTTGGAGTTATTTGTTATGTTTTGTAAGTTATTTAAACAGAAAAAGAAAATTAGAGAATAAAAATTGAACTTTTTTTCTTTTAGATTATCAGGTTTAAGTCCATTTATGGGTGAAAACGATAATGATACATATGCTAATATAAATCGAGCTAATTATGATTTTGATGATGAATCATTTACGGATATATCAAAAGAAGCAAAAGATTTTATATCAAAATTACTTGTTAAAGATAAAGAGTAAGAGTTGAAAGAAATAATTAATTTATAAGACATATACTTCGTTTTCTCTTTTTTTTCGCATAGTAAACGTCTTTCAGCAAGACAATGTCTTGCACATCCATGGTTAACGCGTCGACCAAAACTAGTAACTATTCCAAGCGATGAAGAAATAGCCGAAAAGAAATTATCTACCAAAAAACTACGTAGATTTGTTATAAGACGACGTTGGCAGGTTAAATCATTCTATTCAAACATTGATTTCTTTTGAAAGTTGTTTTTCTTCAACTTTTTTTAGAAAGCGGTTAATGCTTTGTTAGCATTGCAACGTATGGGAATGACGTTGTGAATATGTACGACACGGCTCCATTCAGTTTTTTTAAAAATTTTCATTACTCGCACATAGTTCCTCTACTGTTTTTTTTTGGGTCGCGCGTCTTTCACACATAGCTTATTGTATTACATTGGATCATCATCAACATCAGTATATGATAACGGTTGTATTCTTATTATTTGTTCGTTTTTATTTTTTTATTGTATCGCTGTTGTTACCTGTGGTTCGATTCAATTTGTTCGCCCAGAGAATAGAGCGTGTGGATGTAATACTTGTCTTTTTCTTCTTCTGTATGTACATTATTCTTTTCATCGTTTTTTTCTTTTCTTTTCATTATTATTATTATTATTATTTCTGCTATAAGACGGGAGAGATCAAAGACAATTGACAATATTCCTTCAGATTTTATTTTACAAATATAACCAATGAACATCAAGTCAGATGGTTCATTATTTGGTTTATTATACATTGAGTAACAATAATCAACAGTTGATCATATAATAATGATCTGACGTAAAACAGCACGTTGTCAATTTATTTTCAGATTATCTATCATAGTCAAGAATGCTATTGAGATATGACATATATATATATCGTAAACATTTTAGAATGATTGCCAGCTGATAATTGTATTCTGTTCATTATCATTTTTGAGAATATTCAAGATGACTGAAATATAGCATCAAACAAAACATATTGATAGTTTTGATGAGAAATGATATCTGTCTATAACATGTCTATCAACAACAGAAAATCGGTCAAACTAAAGAAAAAAAAGTTGATAAATCATTGATAATAATACAGTATGTAAGTATCATATCTTTTACTACTAACCTCACTGACAAATTATGTAGTAATCGCTTCTTCTGTTATGTCTTCGATTCGAAAGAAAATTATTTTATCAATAAATTTTGAAATCAAATAATATAAATTGCTTATCGCAAGACATTCGAAAATGATCAATTACTAGATGAATTTGTATTGTCGATATAATTAACATAAGGATTTTAAGTTGAAACGACTTTTTATGTTTAACTTATTGAAATAAGAGCACACAAAAAACAAGATCTTCCCTGTTGGCAGCATTACATGAAACAATCATCAGACAAAAGTCATAAATAGGTAATCAAGTAATTCAATACTCTCCATGAGCTCTTCGTTGTATGTATTTTATTTTTATTTTTATTTTTTTGAAAGAGCATGTCAGGTGACAGCATCTAACAGAATCCTTTTTTTAAAGTCTTCCTTTGTGGTTGAAAGAGAAAGGTGACAAGTCCAGAAGCACAAAAAATTTTCATAAAATAGTTTCCAAAAAGTGCCAAACTTTTTAGAGTGTTTTTCAGTACTGAATTTCTCACCTTTTCCTTCCAACTAGAAATTAAGAAGTTAAAGAAGGGCTCTGTCATGTTCTAATGCCTGACATGCTCTTTCAAAAAAAAAATATATATATATATAGAATGGTAGTCTCATGTTGAGTACGGGTTAGTCGTGTTAGCTATTTGTGATTCTTGTCTCATAAGCATATCATGAAAACATCATGATATTAAATTGAAGAAAAACTTATCATTGTCTCTTCGCTACAGCGTTAACGTATCTTGAAAATTTCAAGCAATTTAAATGTTCCTTGTCTCAAATCGCGTTTCCAGGAGTACTTAATGCAAATTAAGCACCAAAAAATGATATTTAATGATAAATAATAACAGATGGATAAACGTTTTATAAAGGGATTAAGACAATCGATTCTGACATCCAATAAAACAGTGTTGAAATCGGTTTAAATAATGACACAAGGATCTTGAAAAACTGTTCCGTCTACGTATATATTAAAGAATTAAATAAAAAAAAATTTGCCTTACGTTCTTATTTGAGTTAATATTCGTGTAATTTGAGATTTATTGATTATAAAAATGAGAACTATACTAAGTTTAAACGCGATGTGTGAATTATTTACATTATTAGAATTGATCAAGCCTTGAAAGCATCATATTTCTTTGATGATTATCCTTAGATCCTAATCGTATTTATTTAACTGTTAGTATTACATCGTACTGATAAAGTACCATCCTATATAAACGTCATCTTTTTCTATCTATTAATATACATCGATAATATGATAATATTTATCTTGATCTTTCTCATATAAACATATGTGTAGAAATTTTCTAACTAAAGATGTCGTACATTTCGTTACGATTAAGAATGCTTCAAAGAACAATGACAGTCATCAGTCGTATTCTGTAATTATTTTTCATGGGAGACTTTTAAATAAAATAAAATACTTCTATTCATAATATTGCTGTTAATATCAAAGAATATTTTATTGATTGTACCCAACAATAGAGAGTTTTGTATTAAAAAATTAATAGTATAAAAAATATTCAGATTAAATGAATGCTTTCATTACAAAACTAAAAAATGTAAAATATGAACTCTTCTTAGCTCATCTGGACCAAGCTATTCGAATCGAAAGATATTTACTATATACATAAAAGAAATTTGAAAACTATTCATATTCAGTTATTTTTTGTATAATATCTTGTCAAAGTTTTGCAATATTCAAATGGAAATTTATTGGCTCTAGTCATACAAACTCGTGAATTTTTGAATGATTTCAAATCTATTGATATTCACAGCAATAAAGTATGCATTGTGATGGTTGTATAATTCATTATGAGCGGAGATTGGGATCTTTAAAACATTCTATATTTTCTTAATTTTCTCAAATATTTCTTTGGTTGTTTTAATTGATATAAAGTCAGATTTCGTTTATTTTTTCAATGGAAGAGAGAAAAACTGGTTGTAGATAGCATATTTGTTAACTATTGACGATCATTCATTATCATTTCTGTTCGCATAATGTGTGTAATGTTTTCTTTCTGATAAATAAATTATGATTAACGAAGCAAGTACAGATCTGGCCGTTGGATATGATTAGTTGATTGTTTAGAATGCATTAATAGATGACGCTCTTTATTTTAGAAACGCAACTCTAAGCTAGGTCAAATCGGGTTTGGCCCTATTAGAATTAATGAACAAGAAGAAATCATTAATATGATAAAAGAAGTTAGATATCAGTCACAGGACTGCAAGCAGAAGAGTACAAGGAGTACTTGTGCGTTCCTTTGGCCAAAAAACACCTGAAGGAGAATATTGATAAAAAGTTTTTTCACGAAGCAAAAATATATTTTCCTGCTGGTGTGCACGTTATTTGGAAGATTTCTGGCTGTCTCTTTGCTCAATAAAGAGATGCAATGATGGTTTGATATGAGTTTTTCTAGACTGAGAAGATGATACAATGAGGTTTATTGATGCGATCAAGCGTTTCTATGTTCTTTGTCTTCTTCTACTTTGAGAAGGCGTAAAATCTATATGAGAATTAACCCTCGGATGAATCAGAAAATAGCGCATAAATGCTATTTAGCTGTAAGTACTTTTTGTATGAACCATTTTTTACAACCCAAGGCCAATAGATTTTCACCAGAACACTGGTGAACTTTGATCTTCCCTTTATCATGCACTCAGCTTTATAAAATTTGCTTCAAATCCGAAAAACTTGTCTCATGAGTTCAGAAAACCGTTTTCAAAAAGTATCTTTCAGTACCAAATCAAATAATATAAATCTTGATTTCTGTTATTTGAGACTTATCTACCGTCTCTAGATTTGACAATAGTGAATGTATTGGTTTCCTCGGAGATGATTTCAAAATCGACGTTGTTGGAATTGAAAAGGGATTTGTAAGGATATTTCTTAAGAATTTGGTCTTTCAGTAGAATGAATTCAGCAGTTGCAATGCTGTCTAGGAATGCGACGAATGTTGTAATGGCAAAAGTTTCTGAAGTGAATGATTCCGAAGATGAGGGCTATTGTGAGGCTGAAGAATGATCCCTAGTGTGTTGTGTAAGTTTTTCTCAATACTTCCACATACGGGCGGAGATATTCTAAGATTAACAAAGAAAATTACAAATTTATCAAAAATTAAAGCTGCTTACACGATATCGATTGATGGGGCAGTCCATTAGTTGATAGAGCTCGTCGTACTGAATCGTAATTTGATTTGGTGTGTATGAGCAAAGAATGATCGGAGGTAATTGGTACCAACATTAGTGAATCAATTTGTATTTCGATTGTACATGGAAGATCGACAAAAACAGTAAATAACCATTGAATAAAAGAAAAGAAAAAAGTACAGATTTAACGAAAAGGAGCAAGAATTTAGAGAAAACAACTGAAATACAAAAAAAAAACAAGAACCATGAATGAAAGAAAAAGAATCCGAATAAAAACACAGAAGTCTGAGAAATGTGATAAAGAAAACAACAGTGATGTTCTAGTAAGTGATGATAAGTGAGACAAATGAACGACAACAGAATAAAACCATATTTCATCATTTCTTTTGTACAAGACGTCGCGTCTAGCGTATTCATTCTGTTTCATTTCTTTTCTATTCTTGAATTTCTCTGTTGATCAGAAAAATATAATTACCATCGCACGCATCGTTCACGATTCAATTTCATGATTCGCACACAAATTTTACTATCATATTCGTGATCATTTTCATTACCTTTCCTTATGTCATCTTCGAAAAAACCTTCCTCCCATTCCTCTAATGAAGAAGAAACATCTAATACCCAACCATCCCTCAATTTCTTATCAAACATAAAATTCTAAGCATGAAAACAAGAAATTCTTTCGTTCAATCGTTACTCCGCTTTAATCAAACATAATCATCTTGATTTAGCCATTACTGTTGCATAACTCTACTTAATGAATAGCATTTCACAACGCAGTGATAAATAATATTTTTATTTTTGTCAATATTTTCTATGGTTATTCTTATTCTAGGCGTTTTTTTGGGTCGACTCGATGACTTTTCACGTCAGAAAAGAATATCTTGACAATTTTCCTGTAGATCGTCCGTCTCTGCATTTGTTCTCAACTACTGATAGTTCGTGCCGGCCCTCAATAAAAACCAAACTCCAAAATGTTCGATCATCGAAGTCTAGCAAGGCTGGTACCATCTTGTGTCACCATGTTATTGTACAGCCACTCGTGTCATCGTTTCTCTTGTTATCCAAGAATATTGAGCAGCTGCACGGTTTTTCTTGATTTGAATTTTTATTTTCCTGATGCATTTGAATGCTTTATTTCTAGGTTCCCATCTATGTGACACTATGGGTTGTTTATCTGAAGAACATCTGAAAATCGAAATTAGAAAAATAAATCAAAATTAGCGATTCTGTCCAGGCATTACACTCGACATACATCGAAACAGTTCTTGGATTGGTTGCCTCCTACAAGTAAAGCCTTGTCGTCACGGGCTAAAACATCAAGCAACAAACGATTATTTCCTTGAATACAGCTGTCGCAAGATTATAGCAAAATTCACCTGTGACAAAGATATTATTCGTTTAAAGAAGTTTCTCATTGTACTTGTTTAGTAAAGAAATTAGTATTTGTTGTCATCAAAACATATTTTTGTCTCATGGCATCATGCTAAAGGAAAAAATAAGACTTCGATTACGTCACAGCTACTCCCTGACACGTCATGATACTCTTTTGAGAACGATTTTCTGGACTCTACAGACACGATTTTCAGATTTAAAGCAAATGTTGTACAACTTGACTAAAGGTAATCTGCTACGAGGAATCTAAATATTTTACTTTGTTTTCAAATAAAATTTTCATGTCGATTGGGGTAGTTGAGTGTGAGTTGGATATTGTGAATGAGTGCCTTTTGGTGTATATGATTGTGTGTGTAGCTGCGTGTGTGAATGTGATTGTCTGATTAAGTGAAAAGATGAATCGCCCGCACGTATACATTCGCACTCGTTTTTGATTTTTGATTTTTCCAGTGCTATATATAATTTCAAATGTTCTCTATCGATCTGCTTAAAAATGAAATCTTCTTGACTGTTGCTTAGACGACGTTTTGATCTCGGAAGAAAAATAGATCATACGTCATAATAACAGTATTCAACTTTGTTTCGTGTTTTTTTCAAAATCAATCCTTGAACAGAAAAATTGAAGTCTTCTCCATTTTTCTTCCAGATCCTTCAACGAATTGAGCTGAATTTATTTTGTTTGATAACTATCACTAAATCGGGATGTACATATCTATATTCTTCTTAAAATAATGATGTGATGATTTTTGGCAGATCTCACAAAGTTTTTTCTAGGCAAAAAAGACGTGCTTTTGCAGGATTTTCGTTATGGTGTTTCTACTAAGTAAAGAAAACAGAATTTTGCAAATGATAAAAGCAGATACACTTTGTTTGGACCTAATAGTTACAAAAAGATTCAGTCATAAAATAATGCATTTGGGTTGCTTGCAAGGGAGGGGAAGAACTTCAGGTTATCTTTGGTCCTTAAGTCCTATATAATTCATAGAAGGAGCATTCGAGAACAGACTTGGAACCGGTCAGATTCTTTTAGACCGGACCAGACCGGCCGGTCCAAATTCTTGATTTAACCGGCAAAAAACCGGTGTATTTCATGCATCAATTAATCAATCAGTACTTTCAAGAAACAGTCTATTACTTCAGTTTGACGAAGATATACGATGTCAAACTCATAATTCTTGAAGTTTCTAATAGTAACAGCTCGTATTATAGTTTGCCACGTTTCATGTGCTAACATTAAGAAGGAACGACCATTTCTTACAAAAATGTTTGACTTAGAACTCAAGCAACTAATATTGAACAACATCTAACTATGTTTTGGCTGACTTTTTTCTATAACGATATGAATTCTTTACAATTGATATGTTTAATCTATTTTTATTTGAAATAATTATTTTAACACAACTGAAAGGCATTTCAATCCGCAAAAAAGGATGCTACTGCAGACAGAAAGATAAGGTGAGCTAAAACGTATGGCTTTCATATTAGACTTCCTATTTAAGGTTTCGTAATAGCTAAGTATTTTCACAATTACATGATGGCAGTAGTCCACAAGATCTTGACAACGGAACTTAATCTTTTCTTATATTTTGTTATGAAAACATGAAATGAAAACTACTAGCTATTGGGATTCTATGAGAATGGAGCAAAATTAATCCAGAAAAGTGAACTCAAAATTTCGAGGTGAAAAATCTATAGTTTAGACCGATATTAGCTTCTAATATCTGGCTTATTTTTCGTGAACATAAACAAATTCATTCAACATGCTCCGAGGTCCTCATCGTAGGATGGGAAAGTGTTAGCCAATATTTAGAGCTGGGATTTCGACAGTGATTGAAAATTTATCAGTTGGAAACTTCCAAGCTCATATCCCTTGATCGTTGAAATCATAGAAACCGTTAAAAACGAGCAAAATATGCAAGTTGTAGTGCCCCAAAAATTTTTAAAAGTTAAAAAAATCCGGTAAAAAACCGGTAAAAACCGGCCTGTTTTAGAAGTTTTGGTTGAGTCGTTCTTGAGAAACCTAAGAAAGAGACGGGATATTCTCAGCATATCCGTTGACGTTAATGCTGTGGAAAAAAATATTGTTTGGTTCTTATGAAACTGAAAAAATTTTGGACCTTTTTGGTTGTTTGTATGAAAATGGTCCTCTTCAGTACTGTCAAGTAACATTACTATTGACATTATAAATAATACAAACATCAATAGAATAACATGCGTAGAACACTAAAACAATACCAACAATAACATAATGCCATACATCACTATCAAGATATTCAATAAGATAATATGAGAGAAATGAAATGAAAAAACTGAATTTTGTTGAACTGCTTATATAGGAAGCAAGTTTAAGTTTATGATAATTTCAGAAAAACTAGATGAAATTGAGTAATGATGATAATTAGTAGGCAGAGACCTTCGCCTATATATTTTTTCACACTATGATAAATGTAAACTTACTTCATATATTAGCAGTTCAACAAACTTGACTTTTTTTATTTTATATTTTCACAATACCTTGTCAGATATCATGATAGTGATGCGTGTATTTATGTTATTGATATTATTGTTTGATGTTATATATTATGAGGTGCTACTTATTCGGTGAACACACTTGATATTCATTTTTAATATTATTATCTATTAGACGTTTCATAAGGATATTGGTTTGCTAGGTTTTTGTTTATAGTTATAGCTTGTGCGATTTCGATTTTAATTATATGCTTCAAATTGTTTTATTTATTTTAGATAAATACTTTCATGTATTTCTAAAATTTACAAAAAAAGAATTTTTCTACAAAACGCTAAGAATATTTATAAAATAAATTCATGAATAAAATCACACTCGATTTGTAGAGTCTGTAATATCATGATTTTTTTCATCCAGAGGCACCACATCGTTTTTTGGTCTGTCTAAAGCATTTTCACAACATTGCCGCCAACAGTTGGTAATTGGCTCAGGTCCACTAATTAATAAATGAGGCAGACCTATTTCAATATGTTTTCCTGTTTGTATTCTTCCTGCAGCTATCCCATATTGTCCAGCGACAGGCATCCACCACAGCCAACCATCGTCTCTCAGATTTGCCCATAAATAAAAAACAGCACCGACAAAATAAGTAATATCACCATAAATATAAAGTGTATTTTGACCATAACCTTTTGGATTTTGTAATATTTGAATATTATAGGTTATATAAACAAATGAACTCAACGTTGTGAATGTATATGCTACTGTATCGGGATCATCTAATGTAAAACCACGACCAATTGTACGTGTATATGTTCGATACCAAGACATGATCCTAAATAATAGAAAAAAAAACATTCAATTATTCTTTATTGAAATTCAATTAACCATCCAAATGATGCAAATAATTCAACAAATGCTGCAACTGTTTCAATTATATGAATTGCTGAAGTATAATAATCATAATAATCCTCTTGTGCTGCTTTTGAATACCATATAGCAGTCCATAAATATAAAGCTGCTTCAATATGATTTAAATATTCAGGTAGCATAATAACATCATTCCAACGATGATCTATTTCATGAAAGAGAAATAAATAAAAAAACAAAAATAACTTAATTTACCTTTCCATGCCCACCAATACAATGTAGCAGAAATAACATGTATTACTCCTAAGGCTAAAACACAAATCAAATTTGAATGTAAATATTGTTCATGAGTAACATCATCACTTAATGAAAAGAAAAATCAGTCAGAGACAGGATCGTTTGGCGTTTTTTGGTATCATCAAATAGAGCTAGGCAAGGACAGGATGGAACAGAAAACGTTATTCTGTTTCCAGTTCTGTTTTTAATATTTTCTTTGTCATTGTGTCATTTTTTTATTAATTACTTTTTCATTTTACTATTTTTTTTTCTTAATAGTATTCACTATATTGTAAAAAATGATGATAAAATCTCACAAGTTCATTATTGTTTTATATTTCGTTTCCATTGATGAACGTGTCATTCATACAAGGATTTTTATTGTCCTATCTTGCCATCGACTATGACGCAGTAAGGCATCAGACTAGGGCATGACAGAAAAAGTTATCCTAGGTCCAGCTCTGCCATCAATCTTGTTAATTTTATCAGTTTCTTTTTTAACACCTCAGTTTTTCTCATTACACAGATTAGTCAAAATATCTTAATACTAAGTCAATCGGAATCCATTGACGAATTGTTATCTGCATTAATATCAAAATAGTACGAACAATTTGCATTGTTTCAATTCTTAAAAGTTAAAAATCGATAAACAAGTTATAAATCTTTATGTTTACTCTAAAAAATAATCGAGAAAAATTTATATAAGTACAAAAGAAACTGCCAAAAAAATTATTATTTTTTATCTTTTTACAATAAATATTTAGTTGACTTTAAGATGTTTAAAAAGCATGAAATTAAGCTCAGGATGAATGATGAGAAATACTTTAAACCGATATGCATTTGATGTCAATTACATTGAAATAGAATCCGTTTTGATTATCCAAGAAAGGACATCAGACCCTAAAATTTTTGGAATCTCCTATTTTTTCTCTCCTGTTACTTATAAGCACGTTATAGAGAAAAAAGAATACTTCTTAATTAATTCTATCTATAATTTAGTTGTGTCAGCTAACTTCTGATAGAAACACCGATTATTCAAATGCAATTGAAAGTTTTAAGAGTGCAATAGTATTATTATCGTCTATTTCAGTGATTTATTATACATAGTAACTATCTGGTATCTGACAAAACTCAATAGTAGAAAGTGAAAGAACAGAGCTTTGACGATGTTATTGCTGAACTATTCGATGTATGATTCTTTGATTTTGTGATTATTATTACTCACCAATATACATATTATTGACTATAACTGTATAGTCCACCCCTCCTTCTTCTTCAGTGCTATTGGCATCAGTAAAATTGCCACAAATGCACGGTTCTTCGTATGTTACTGGTCCTCCATTGATTGCTGGTGAAAAATCAATAAGCATAATACCAATAGCATATATCTAATTACAATTTTTTACAAAGAAAAGTGAATTTAATTAAATGTTTGCTTACAAGATAAACAATATTAGACAGAAAGTATCGATTACGAACTGTTTTGCTTGCACATATTGGAGTACGTTTTTTAATTTGTTTCCATGTTAAAGCGTGCCAAAAAGAATCGAATACTTCTAATTCGTTAAAGGGTGCTGTTGGATCATTTTCTTCGTCGTCAGCCATTGGAAAGATTATTATTTATCAGAAAATATACATTAATTTCTGTATATTGATTAAATATGTTAGTAAATGTCAAAAAAACTGACAAGCATCAAATTATACTACCTGATCGAAAAGATTATAATCAATGGAGAAGTCGAAACAGTATTTTGATTTTTTCGTACAGAGTTTTCACTATTTAAATCAATTGAAAGAGTTTATCATTTATTGCATTGGCTTGTATCATAAAAAGAAATATCGTATTCTTTTTGAAATTAAGTACTTGTGTCTCTTATTTTCAATTACTTTTTTATGGAGTTGTAGGAGGAAACGTCGATGATTATCTGCTTTATAATATAGCTCTTACTTTATTTTGACTTCTTTGATCTTATCAATGTACTTTTTCAATAGTTGGTGTCTTGAATAATAATATGCATTCGAGATCACCAACGATGTTGTACTCAAAAACAAAATTTTCCTTGTCAACAGTTGGTACTTTCTCAATGGATTATTCTACAAAATCTTTTTTTTACATACAACATTTATTTCTTATCTTTATTACTTGGATACTTTGGCTCCGTTTTTCAGTAGAATTTTAGACTCGAAATACAACAGGTACAATGAGGTCGCTGGTTTTTGCGAAAGGCAACAAACATAGTTTTAACTAGTAGTTAATCTGCAGCTCTCGTTGCTTTTTGTGAAACACTACAATAGTGGTGTTGAAATTAAAAGGTAAACATTCAGATCTCGTATCTCACAGAATGATAGACGTTGCTAATTTACGATCACAAATCGTATATCAACAACATCTTGTTATGATATATGAAGAATCAATCAGTTTTCTGTAATTAGTAGCAGTAGCTACATAGAGTTTTATATTTTAATCCTACAAGGATTGTGCTTACAGGTTTTTTAATCAAGTCAATTTCGAGTTGATCATTTGTAATGATAATCGTAATTGTCATTTACAATCAAAAATGTCAGTTGAGGTAAACGAATTTACTGCTTTAAGCTAAGAGTGTACTTTGTGGAAGAAAAGATGAGACTTCATTCCTTTGTTTTCCGAAATTTGTCCGCGATACGTCTCATACTTTTGAAATATGCTTTCAATCCCAGTACAATGACAAATATTGATATTCTATTCCTACAGAGAGTTGCTGAATTGTTTCTATATGTTTATTCTAGCGAAATTCTTTTCTCTCATATTGCATAATCTAAACTATGAGTTTTCTTAATTTATTAACTTTGTTTGATTAGCTTGAAAGCTTTATCACAGATTTCATTGTGTATCTTCATTCTCTAGTCACATCTTCTTATTTTCAGAGATTTATTAACAAAAGTTTTTTTAAACTAAAAACAGCAGTTAGATTTCCAAAATTTCGTCTCAATCACCTGTAAGTTTCGTCTTATCCAATCGGATGAAGATCCAAAAACGAACAGATCGATCTACCTACAGTTTTGAAAACAGTATACATTTATTGTTATAGAATGAGATGGATAATAGGTTGGTGGTAGATTCAATCCATTTGAAAAACGTTTTAATTGTTTTCAATATTAATAGCTAGACTATATTTTTAATAGATTATCATGAACAAATAATACTCATTTCAATATTTTGAGATATACCATGAAGCTTTAGAGTTAGAAAGTGCTCCTGCAAGGGTTTGGAAATCAGAAGAATTGATTTCACCGCAACAGATACTTTGATGCCAAATAAGAATTGTTATGCGAGAAAAACATATGACATCGCTCACATCAGCCGAACAACTGCAGAACCATTCTTCTAGATTTTTCATCTCAATCTTCATTGTTGAATGCGTAGTAGTCCCATACATACTGCGAATCATATGTCTTGAAGTAAAGATTAGTCGGACAAAGTTCAACGATCAATTTAAGCTGATTTTCATCAAGAATAGAGAGTTTAGGATTATCAATCATATAGCTTTTCTGATGCTTCATCTAGTACTTATCGAAGTTAAAAAATATATTCAAATATTATCATTTAGAATCAATCACTAATTAGTGAATCTGATATTGCGTACATCCTGTGTACATGGCTGAAAAGTTGACTATTTGTGCATCTTATGTCTTCAAGTGTCACCAATTTTCACTTCGATTGATTTATTACAGACACTTTCACAATCGATTTTATCTCTCACAAGGCATTAGCATTCACGCTACTGAATTTTTCATGTTTTCTATACCGATTGTGTCGCTGTTCCAATAGAGTTAAATGTATTCTTTAACAAGGTATACGTAATGATCCACCAAATGAATACTTGAGTTTACTTCAGCATATGGATACAAGTACTATTTATTCATTATATGTTCAGCTAATATCTGCTCTTTCTGAATGGCTTATATGGTTATTGATGCAGAGTTAGAAGTGATAAAAATGTGTTCTAAATGGATTATATTTGTCATCAGACGATGTTTTGTTTCATTCTCCATTGACATGAATACTTGTTTTGAAAAACTGAATGTGCAATGATTCGTTCTTTTATACGAGCTCGTTCTTTGTCAGGGTTGTCAAAATGATCTAAAAACTCTTTCGTACTCTCTTTCTTCAACAGCAGACCATCTTTTTTTCTCTTGTTGTAGTTATGATAACAGCTAAGAATTAGGAGGATTGTTGAAATAAGAGAGTCTTCTTGGAATGTTTATGTCAAAAAATCGAATAAAAATTCTTTTAAATGAATAAAACAATATACGATTTACACATAGAGAAAGATCACCTTTTTTTGTGTTATAAACATAAAGTCGACTATTTATTTGAATAAGTTTTCTATCATTCAACAACAGTGTCATAAAAGAAGCACAGAGACAATAAAAAAGAAAAATTAGAAACCAATGAAGAAGGATAATCGTGTGTTTTTTATTGTGAGAATTGAAATTCATTTTTTAATAATCGTTCAGCAAGTTTTGATTTTTCTTTATAATTGTTAATCCAAATATCCAATAAATCTTCTATACATTTAATTGTTATTGGTTCACCTAAATGTGAATTGAGTAAATGAAGAAGAAAAACTCCATCGCGTTGTAACCATTGAACAAAATCTTTTCGATGATCGGCAACAATTGACAAATCATTTTCTCCTCTATTATCTACTGTTGTAACTTTTATTGAATTTTGTAACATTGATTTACCAGGTGTACTTTTTGGTCTGTTTTTAGCTTGAACTAAACGAATAAATTTATCGATAAAACGATAGCGAAAAAAGAATAAAACATAATTATAAAATGAATACATAAATGAGATAATTGATATTATAAAAAGTATAGCAAACCAAATCCACATGGCAAAATAAGCTTTTTCATAGAATATATTTATCAATAGTATACACTAAAGAAAAAATAAATTTTATTTCTTTAAATTTTTATACTTTTCTTGCTACATACCTCAATTGTATAATAATGGTCTTGACCTAATTCTCGTATGTGAAAATCACATAAGGTAACAAATGGAAATAATTGTTGATGTTTGTGTGATAATTCACTTATACGTTCACGTATTGATGACTGAAACACATATTTCATAGTATCAAAACCAAAACGAAAAAACCCATATGTTCCTGTTGATAAAATAAAATTTAATACAACCACTTGTAGAATAATATTAATAATATAGAGTAGTTTAATAAAAAGATAAAGTATGACAAGAAAATATGTATGATATCGAATACGAAATGATATATTTGGTAAAAGAAGAGGTTCAGAAGCATTATCAATACTTTCATCAACATTATGACGAAATAATAATTTTTTTTTACATTGTGCTAATTGTCTACACATTAAATAACGTTCAATTTCTTTTGCAAGGCGACGACTTATTTCGGGTTTATCACCAAACTTCTTTCCTTGATTAACCATTAAACCTGGATTTAAACCATTTCGTTTATAAAAACTTATCCAAATTAAATGTGGTAATAAAAAGAAAAAAGCTTGAATTAAATAAACAAATGGTAACCATTGATAATAACGAAGTGTATGTTGTAAACGTTCATTTTTATTCATTGGTAATCGTGTATAAGTTTGAGGATAAAAATATGTATTATTTAACAAACATATAGTACGCGCGAATGTTCTATAACCTTCAGTAAATTGAGCTGGATCAATACATTGGATTGGATCAGCATAATGTTGAAGACTTGTTGATGCAATTGCAAATATAATTAGTACAGTAAATGTTATTTGGTAATGAATTTGATCGGATAAAAAATCTTTATTTGTCTCAATTTTAACAAGACTACGACTGAATTTTAATATCGTTTCAGCCATGATCTAAAATAAATATCAATTAAAATATTTTCTTGCTTAATCAATGCAACGACAAAGTTGAATATAAATGTCTGTATAATGTTCGGTTGAATATCAGTTACTGGTTAATAACAAACGTATGAGTGTATGCACATGTGTTCGTTCTTTTGCTTGTCATAGGTTGTCCTTCAATGTAACACACATCAATGGTGATTCAATGATAGTCATTGTGATGCCTTCGAGTTGTAATCACATGTATAAAGACACAATGTCAATAGTTTTACGATGAATTGACATTTGAACGGCTGCTCTGTTTTTTCCGTCTCTTTCTTTTTATATTCCTAAACAGTACAATATATAATAAGATTCTCCTTTTTCTTTGCTTTACATTTTTTTTCTGTCAGTTCTCTTCTATTTTTCTATACTCATTGGTATGCTACTGAAGACTGGCAAGAAGAAAGCAAACGGTGGCAATGTAATAATTATATAATACATGGTCTTTTTCTCCCTTTTTCTTCTCGAGTAGTGATGATGATCGATTGGCGGTAGTTGTATAGCACGCGTACTGCCGCGTTTACTCCTTTCTCTTATCCTTTTCTTTTTTTTTTCTTCTACCTTGTCTCGAACTGGTTCTTCGAAGGAGGAAAAAAACGCAACAAAACGGAGTATAGGACTAGAGGCGTCTTATCACTAATCATAAGTATAATGTATCGAAATAAATCATCCGTTGTGTGAAAGCAACATAAACAATTATAAAACCAGATACAGGCTAGCAGAAGGAAACATTTATAAAATCTGTTACAGATATTCATGTTCTTTTCTTCAACAAAAGAAAAAACTCGCTTGCAATTATGAAGAAAAAAAAACTGTTGAATATGATACGAAAAATAAAATTTTCAATGAATCATTCATAAGAAAAAACATATATTTATAATTTTAGTTGAAAACAAAACATAGTGAAAGTTCTTTGAGAATATCTTACCAAAATTCAGGATAAATTGATAGGTTTATTCGAAGTCTTTTTATCCAAATAATAACTTTTAACAATCAGTAAATTATTACCTCGATATCGACTCAATATATTACTCAATTTCTTACCATAAAGTGTTGATGTAAATTTTATTTATAAAAAACTACTCCAAAAACTATTTTTCTAAATCTTAGAGATAACCATTTCAACGAATACGATAGACAAGACGAGATGATTGTTTTGAAAATTTCTCAAAACACTATCGAAAATATGAACTTAATCAGAGACGAGATAATTAATAGATTTCTCCATCATATAGATTGAAATAGTTTCGAAAAGATGTAGACATTGTATTCGTTATTTTGACTAAATACGAATGAAGATAAAATTAAAATAAAGAAAACATACAATCATTTTAGAACTTACAAAATATGGATTATTTATTGAGTTTATTCCATATAGCACAGTCCTGGTCACTAGCCTCGATTTTCCCATGAACTGCAGTTTGTGTACGAGAGAGGCGGCTGAATTTTTCAGTAGATATATTCTACGATGAGCGCTGATCATCAATGTTGTTCACGCTAAAATTACTTGAGTCAAAGTCGACTCATAATAAGTAGAAGTTGTATTTCTTGTGAATCTTATAAATCGAGAAAACAAAAGACCGTCTGACTTGATCATGACCTTATGATGCAGTAATTTATTCGAACTATTTACAATATAAATTTAATTGAAGTTTATTGAATCATTGAAGAATTATGATAATTTTACTGCAAATATCAATGTGCAAGAAAACCATGCAAAATCATTGCGAGACTTATAAGTCAATGAAAGTTAGACGAGTTTATCTAAAAGTTTCAAAAACAAACATTATAGTCAATTGTAAGTCAAGAAAAATCTTATGCAGAGCTTCATTTTCACAGTAAATAATCAATAATTACTGATATGGGTGAGAAGGTACTGTAAGATGTTTCAAAATACCTTTTTTTTAATGTTATCAGCAAAAATAAAAAAATATACACTTGTATTCTTTTTAAAAAGACATTTTTTATACTCGTCATTATCAATTTGACTATGATATATTTGAACGTATCGGTGAAGAACTTTATTACACATTTTGGTGTATTGTAAGCTGAATATGTCTTCATCCTACACAGATAGCTGAATTTTCTTGTTCAATCGAAGTTGCGAACGAGTGACATAATTTTTCCTTTTTTTTCTAAAAACATTAAAAAAGGCCTCATATAGAATCTTTCGCTGTATTTTCTCAAACATATCAATAATTATCGATTGTTTAATATAAAATAGCCTAACATACGTTCTTTCTTTACTTAAAATATAAACCTATTTGTTTGAGAACTAGATTTCTTGGAGTCTTGACAATGGCTCAATAATGATCAGTGCATATGATTCCTACCTATTATAACTCGATGTTGAATCGAGCAACTGTAACAAGAATGATACCGATAATCATTACTCATCGTAGAATATTTCTACAAAAGATTTCTCTTACAATAATCGTAGCTCATGAGAAAGTCGAGACTTTCAGTCAACACTGTATATGTAAAATACAAAAAAATAATTTTTTTTGGTTTTTTTAATACTATTTTCAACTTGATAAGATAGATAACATATTTTGGAAAGAAAACTATCAAATGATATGTGAACTACGAGAATGTATTTCTTCATCAGATGTTAATAACTTTCATTAACTTACCATGATTTTTTTAAATAAAGAACTCATTGAACCAGAAAGAAAGTAGAATCTTCGGCTATTCAACAACATAATCACGTTCGTCAAATGTTATAAACACAGAAAACTATGTAGGATGAGAGCGGTGATGAGTTCAAACTGCCTTTATACTTGGTTTGTTGTTCAACTAGAATAACAATTCACAGAAAGTAAAAATTTTTCTGCTAGGCCATAATAAGTGAATATGCATGCTAGTGTAACTTATTTTGAATTAGAGTAAATCAAGTCGATATTCTGATGATATATATCTTGAGTGCTCCGTGTCTTTATTCTTTTTTGAACTGAAATTATTTTCATGCGCTATTTTTAATCATACATGAGAACATATATGTTATTGTCTTAACGTCAATAACTTTCTTCAGCAATACGAATACCTACACCCATAAACAGGCGTCTTCTTTCCATATTCTCTAAGCTGCAATATTTTGTTTTAAATTTATTATCGAATAGAGGTATGATCTAAGTATTTCATTTGATTAGATCAGTTATCAACAGAGCATCTCTTCCATTACGCTGTTATCAATGTGTCATCGGATTTCGATTGAGTATTCTGCTGACAATAGTCTCGTACAAGGATACTTAATAGGTATCCGCTCAGTTTCTATAGAGTTTTATGAGAAACTTCTCAACTAATTAGTGGATTGAATATTTACAAGCATTTCCTATTCAAGTGCTAAAAATCTATAAAGTATCTAAAAATTCCTGTGGCATACTAGTAGCAGAATACCCTGAACTCAGTACATTTATTAGGGTGCGTATGTCTTTTCATATTATTAATTAATGTTTCAGCCAAACTAATTGGCAGATGTTTTGGTGCTGTTTTTATTTCTTGTTCGAATTTCGTTTTGCTTATTATCTCCTCCATAATCGGCGAGATATTTCTAATTTGATTATAATTCGATGACGAAATGGGCTAGAGTAGAACTTGAATTTGATTGTCAAGTTTTCATTCCATCACTAAACGACATTTTTGTTTAGAATCTTGATTTTCTTGTCGAAACCAACTTGTAGAATCTTCAGAATAATTACCGTTCAGTACTAGGCAGAAGGTCATTTCTGTAAAGATAGCATATTAAGGGTACCGGTGTTGGTGTAGGTCATCTCTTCAGTCCCATCCACACTGACACCTTACACCCGCACAACACACTGTCCTCTACAAGGTATCAAAAAATCAAACAAATTGGAGGTAGTCAACGGCTAATGTTATACCACAAGCGTCTAGTTTTCTCATGGATTCACTTTTAAACTAGGCACATAATACTTCTTTTTTAAGCATTTATTTGCTCATATTTGATCGAAAGCACTTCTATGAGAAAGAGTTTTCAACAAAAATGATCGTACAGTTTTGCTTTTATGAAATGGTGAGCGAAAAATTGAGCCACATATTTTTGTCCTTCCGCGAGTGCCCGCGAGAGACCAAACCAAAATGCATCAATACATTTTTCGTCTGTACGATTCTCACGGGTGCTGTCAAGTTGGTGTTCTGCGGGTTTTAGTTCGTTTAGTAGCTGGGCAAAATCGACACAGAAGCATGTTTTTCCTTCATCGTCGCCTTCAAAGAACCACAATGAAGTGTTGCAGGATTTAACAACCACTGTAAAGTAGAAGCGCAGGCGTGCCTTGCGAGCAGTTATCTGCTCCACGCAGTTTTTGTAGTACTTTTTGCAGAGATAGCCGTTCATCGGCAAACTTAGCTCATCATGATTAACAAAACTTATATTATGTATGTTGCGCGGAAACTCGAAATCGTCGAGTCGAACGAATTCAACGACATGTTATTGTGGCTTGCTGGAAAGAAAGACAGATGATTTAAGGAGGTAATAATGCTTGTCATTTTCTTCATCTTAGTACCAAGGATCACTACGATTTTGAGGATTGAATTTGACTTGTGGAGCCATTCACGTCTTTGTTTAGGGATGTCTGTGTGGTTCTCGAAACCTTTGCATAACACTAGAATACGAGATGCTGCCGAACATTTATAGTCAATCACTTCTACTCAGTAATGGTTCCAATAGCCACCGATGTTCTGTCGCAGAATGTCCTTAAAAACAGGATTATAGAAGAAGATGTAAAATTAATTTGCACAATGACATGTTGTTTTGTCTTTATAACAATGTCTAACCTCATTTCTCATCATGCGAAAATGGAGAACGGCGAAACCATATCTACATGTATTCTCAAGTGCCATATTAGGGGCTGTTCAAGTAAATTTTTCACCGGGCAACATGTCCTGAATTAGTGACCAGTCGTTGACAGGTACTCCTCGTAGCTCTTGTTCCTCAGAGACGTAGAGCGCCGTCTTAAGATGTTTCACATGAATTAGATGATCGAATGCCTTGTAATCATTCATTGTCGTTCTTTCGAGTGCTGTTTCATCCATGTCATTTTGTGGAAAAATTCTTGGTAGCCAAA
Source organism: Rotaria sp. Silwood1 (assembly GCA_905250075.1). Taxonomy (NCBI): domain Eukaryota; kingdom Metazoa; phylum Rotifera; class Eurotatoria; order Philodinida; family Philodinidae; genus Rotaria; species Rotaria sp. Silwood1. The sequence continues at coordinate 140,096 of CAJNOP010000060.1, forward strand.
TATTGTATTTAGTTGTAGTAGGATTTTGGTACCACAGAGGATGATCGATATGCTTCAGGAGACGTGTGTCAGATGCATTTTCAGCCATGACTCAAAGTCACTTGCACTGCTATCTGAGAGGAATAGAGAGAAGTGAGCTAGCTATACACATAGATCTTTTCCTGGTCTGTTCTCTTTGCAGTAAGGTAGAAAAAAATACAAAAAATCAAAAATTTACCCTCTTTTCTGCATCCAGCCTATGACGAGTGTCGTAAGCAAGAAAAGCAAAAAAAGGAGGAAAGAAGAATGTAGGACAAAAAAGATACCCATTTTTCCTCTCACATAACAAATTGAACTTCATTATTCAATATGACTCACCAAAATAACCTTTAATCGGAAAGGAAAAAACTTCATTCCCGCCATAAAGAAGGCTACAATCTTTGTGTCTTGCACAACATCGATTGCGTCGAAGGGAGAGAGAAAGAAAAAGAGAACAATAATATGAGACTATCTGAATCAATAGTGTAAAGTTTTTCAGACCTATGACCCATTTGAATAATAAAATCTGGCATGTATTTCGTATTCATTGTCTAAATTAAAGAAAGATCAAAAGCCGACTAAACAGTTGTACAAAAAGAGTTGTATCAACTAGTTGAAAAAAGTTGACCTCATCGTTTTTCTTGAACTTGGTTATTTATTGTTACGTTTGGAAGCGCTTACATAGGGATACGGGAAAGAAGAAATTTAGAATCACAGCAAGAAAGAGCCCACAGCAGCATCAATACAACTGCATAGATATGACAATAGTCTACAATATGACACTTTCAACAACAAGGACCAGAAAAAGAAGAAAAGGTAAGGGACGAATGAGAGAGAAACAAAAATAGAATACAAAAAAACAGCCATCAAAAAAATACGAAAAAGCAGGAGAGGAATGAAAAGAGAAGGAAAGGAAAGCAGATGATCAAAAAGAGGCGCATCGATAGACATGGAAGCATTTCGTCAACAAAATCAATTCACTTAAAAAGTAGAATCTCATGTTTCTCTTCCAATCTTTCTACTCTTCTTATTCGAAGGAAATGGCTACAGTTATTTCCTTTACATTTATTGAAATGATTCCAGAAAAACACATCGATGTTGAAAAGAAACCGCCTTAGATCGGCCTTATGCATTTGTTGCAGTTTTTTCGATAGATCTTTTAGTGTAAAAATCAAATAGATCTTCACTCGTCACAAAGAATGAATTCCGACCTGATACAAAGGTACACCGATTTACTAGCCTTATTGCAAGGGGGAAACAGCAGACTTCAAGACTTCAGCACTTCAAAAGACTTCAACAGACTTCAATCATAGTGACTTCAAATTTCCACAAGACTTCTAAAAACTTCTAAAGACTTCACAAGACTTCATATGACTCCAAAAGACTTCATTTGACTTCAAAAAATTTCATTAGACTTCACGAGACTTCATGAGACTTCAGAGACTTCAGAGACTTCATATGACTCCAGAGGCTTTACGAGACTTTGGAGACTTCAGGAGATTTCAAAGACTTCAAGAAACTTCTAAGACTTCATGAGACTTCAAGGCTCAAGTCTCTGCTGGTTCCTCTTTAGCTTAAAGACCCCAAAAAGACTTCATTGGACTTCATCAGACTTCACCAGACTTCATATGACTTCAAAGACTTCACAAGACTTTCAGAGATTTCAGGAGACTTCGAGAGACTTTTAAGACTTTATGAGACTACAAGACCGAAGTCTCTGCTGTTTCCCCCTTGCGACTATTGCAATATGCTTTCTTAATATTAGTTTCTTATTTCAAAAAAAATGTTTATTTATTGGTCTATTTACTTATTCAAAGATCATATATTACAATTATGTTATGCTATGTCAACTTACTGATTTGTATAACTGTTTCTAATATTTATATCATGTTTATATATTATGCTAGATTTTTTATTTGTTTAGCTGTTTTTTTATAAATATTCTATTCGAAGCGTGATAATTATAATATAAGTAATTTATATTATCATGATTAAATTTATCTCATTCAAATATTTGATATGAGCACGTCTACAGAATTGTTTGTTCGCCATGTTCTGTCTACAATAATGCGAAGTCGTGGATAGTTGCGCACTGTCTCATTTTGATAAGCACAATTTGTTGTACAAAAATCGCAAACACATTCGATTCTAGACTATGAAGTTCTATACGCAGTAAAGCACATAAATGGTGACAAAAAAACGTTTCAGATGGGTAAGCTCATGCCCTAACAATTGAATTCATTACTGATCAGTGAGGTATGGATCAATTCAACATCATCGCATATTTAAATTTGAATGATTTACTACATTTGATATTGTACATTCCTAAAAATGACGCACGTATATGATATTAATTAGTACATTTTCAAATAACACGTTCTTATTCGAAATTAAGTATATCATTCTATCAAAATGCCATCCTGATGAACGATAAATTCAATGTTCTACATTTCACTTTTTATTATTTTTCCAAACCAAGTCCCTTTCTTATTAGAATAAAAAATAATTTCCTTTTTTGTTTTTATGCTTGTAAATATTTTTATTTTATCTTGTCAATTTTTCAATTTATTTTGTCTGATAAAACATGTAGTTGATCACTTCATTGTTAATCAGATACATCTTCATTGTTCTTGCATCCATCAAGACAATATCGTAGGTCCTTTGGAGAAAAATCTACATGTTTCGATATAACCTTGTTTGACATTTGAGAACCCAGTGAACAAAGTTGAAGAAACATGATGCAATCTTACGAAAAAGTGAAAGAAGAATTACACTTTAATATTCATTCATGTTCTACAGGTAACGTGTTTCATTTGATAGTACACTTCATAAGAAATATGACGATATAAAAATAAATAGGAGAACAAGAGGAAAGGCTTTTATTCACGGATGTAACCGAAAAAAAAAAAAGATAACTCGTAGAATAAAAATAGAGAGCCTCGCCCCACAATCCAACTATGTTTTACATATATGAAGGAAAAAATCGAAACTCGTCTCTTTCTAAAATCATTCAATGTATTAAATTTGGAAGTTTTAGATGGAAAGTAAAAATTCTGCCCATTTATTTACTCACTTATTCATTTTTCCTTTAAAAACTTACAACATAGAAAAAAGTTAAAATTACTAAAAAAAAAATGCTTTATCAGCTATGTTTTAGCTAAGTTCTTAATTGTCTTTATTATTATTCAGTTTTTATTTTGCTTTATTTACTTCTAATTATTGATTACTTAAATTTAAAAGATCAAAATCAAAATAAAATAATAAAATATATTTATTTATTATCAATTATTTGTTCGCGTGCATTATCTCAGTTTACTAATCAATGCTAATTCACTCTTATTTGTTAACTTCATCGTCAAGTTATTCAATTCTTACTATTTACCTGAAAGAAATAATACCACATCCTTCTTCATTATCATTTAGACAATATGCGTATGCGAAATATATTAGAGTTCTCCTCGTAATCTAAGCTGAATTCAGTTTCGTTTTAGATCGCAAAACATGTCCATTGTGTCACAAGAAATATAATCTGATTTTTCTAGGCTCGATTTAAAGACTGAATCAATGAGCTAGATTCAAAGATTATTGACTTATTATTTAAGAAACAAAGCCTATGTAGTAAATGAATATTCTATTCAAAGAACTTGAAAATATTATCCAAACATAGTCTCCATATAAAACAATCTACTGAAACACTTAATATTTTTGTCGACAAATGAAAATAAGATATCTCAAATTTCATTTCCATAAAATGAAGATTTGTAATGAAAACAAGACAAAAAAAAAGAAAAGTAAAGTAAAGTAAATCACTGCATTTTATCTGATTAATTATTGTAATACAGAAGATTTCCGTAATTGAGACAGAAAATTTTGTCGTTGTTCCTTGCCATTGATACCAATCGATTTTCGTTTTGTTGATGAAGATGAATTTCGTCTTGTCCATCCAATCATCATTGGTTTTGATGAAGATACCAATATGTCTTCTTTCTGATGAGATTCTTTATAAATCGATGATGCAAGTAGAGGAGTTGATGATTCTTCTTGAACAACGGTTGCTGATGGTGGAGGAGAACATGTGCATTGACTACTATCACTTGTACTCGTTGTTGTTACTCCTCGAGATAGAAATAATGATCGAGAAAAAGTAGCATAAGGTACAGAACAGGCACTAGGTCGATGATATAATTGATGCTGACGATGGCATACTATTGAAGGATGATGATGATAATGATGATGATGACGGGTCATTGTCAAGAAACATTCAGGTATACATTCATATTGATGATTTTGTGAATTATCAACAGCACCGGCATTACTTAATTTTGATGGAGAATCAGCATTGTTAGTTGAATTTACAATATGATGAGAAGAAATGGCTGATGGAAGAGGTGCTTCTGTCATGGGGATTAGCTGATGAGAATAGTAATCATCACAACAATTGAATGTATTTGGCGTACACTAAAAAAAAAATCATAAATATTTTAAATTAATCTTTTCTTTTATGATACGATCGAATCATTTTCATAAAAACTTTTTTTTTATCATTTACATATAGACAGTCATGAACATCCAACAAAAGCCTCAAGATCGAAAGATAAATTAATTTCTATTGTTGGTGAGTCAAAATTTTTTTGCATGTAGAGTCGACATGTTTCATGTGAGTTATTAAGTAACGATAGTTCTCTCAATAGTGTAGGCATTATATTTTTCTTGAACTCTCTCGAGTCAGGCCAATCTTATGTACACATTAATCGGATAATCTCTATCCCTATTTGATGATGACTGTCCATGTATAGTATATTAATATACATGATAATGGTATTTTTATTTCAAAAATAGTTAAAAATTTATTTGAATAGAGTTGATTTGAATCATCTCTGGAAGTCTTGATGAAAATAGAAATTTTTTTCATAAACAAATCTACTACATTGTAATCTATCTTCAAAGTTTCAACTAAAACGAATATCACTTATGTTGGATATTGAATGTTTAAAAAAAGTCAATTATTAGATATATATATGCTTGTTTTCCAACACTCAATAGCCTGACAAAGGAAAACATGAACATCATCTGAAACTTGAAAATATTTTTTGAATGATAATAAAATCTATATAAGGAAACATTTTCGCAAAGTTATTTTTTCCACAAATCTTGAATTAATCCTCATATGTTATTAAAACTCCATGGATTCGAATCCTACTGGACTTATTTCCAGTCTCATCATGATCTATTTCCAATGGTAATATAGAGTCGTAGCTTTGAAAACAATACTCATTATATAAAACAACATATTTTTTCAATTATATCTTCAACATCGATCATTAATGATAAACTCGAGCTAAATTTTCCATTGTTTAAATAATGTAAAAGCAAATAAAATCTTTCTAAAGTTAACCTTGTATTAAGAGAATAAATAATAAACGAAAGAAATTCAATAACCAAGCTCGTTTTTCTTTCTTTTACATGATTTATTCATCTGAGAGACGTAAGTAATGAAAGGAACAAACGTGTGTGAAAAACATTGATATTTAATAGAGAAAATTTTCCAGATGTTATGTATTTGATCATTTAAATATCGTTGACAAGTGCTTTTCTCACATGTCTATTATCAATATCCGCAATAGATTTATTCACATTGATAAAAAAAAAAGAAAACTGTGTAAAGTGTTTCACACCTGTTTGCATTTATACCATTTTCTAAAGTGTTTTCTTTTTGTTTCTCTGAGTAACATTGAATATTAAATTATTTTGAGATAAAAAGGAAAAAGATCTTACTTTATAATGTCCACTTGCTCTTGTACTTGTATCAGACTGATGATGATGATTTCTTGATGATAATGAACCAGTTACAACATAATTTTTATATTGTTTTTCTTCTTTTTTTAATTTTCTACATAAAAATAAAAGAAAAATATTTCATTAATATTAAATATCTTATTTGTTTTTCATACTTAAGACAAATAAAAATAAATATAGCAATAATAATACAAGAAATAACACTAATTATAGCCAAAATAAGAAGAAAAAGATTTAACCAATTAATTTGTTCTTCATGTGTTTGAAGAATATTTGAAGAAGTATTAAGAATATTTAATGATGGTTTTATACATTGACCATTTAATATTTCAACTGTTTGAAATTGTTCAAATAAAGGTCCCGGTGGTTTAGGTGGAGGACGAATTGTAAATAAAGGTGGAGGAGGAAGACGACGTAAACCATCGTTCGTCATCTAAAAAGCAGAAATTTCAACTGACAGTTGACCGTCAATATACGAAGGAAGCATAGTCACAACCGGATGAACAAGATAATTATATATTTCCGATCATACAGTATCGAACATGTTTTAAATCAACAAGAAATAAATGTCATTTATGTTTTAGTATTAAAAAAATCTTACCGAACCGGTAACGCATCGCTTCTTTTTTTTTCTCTTTTGCCTTGACAAAAACTTATGATTAAAAAATTTAGTTAATTAAAAATTTTGTCATTTATTAAAAGAATAAATATTGTCCTTGATTAAACCCAACTCATATACATTTATTCACCCAGTAGGCAGATGTGATTAGATCGAAGCTCTCATTTTTTTTTCTTCTTTGCTATTCAAGCAGAAGAAAAAGAATATTCTCTCATTATTACGTATGAATGCAAGAAAAAAACGAGAAAGAAAGAAAAGCTATTGAATGACATAAACACTGGCTGTTATCTTTTTGGCACAAGTTTATGTCGATGAAAACTTCTTGTCATCACATATGCTAGATGATAGGCTATGCTTCGATGAATGTTATGTAAAAAAAGAAAGAACAACGATGCACATACATATATATATATATATATATGTATGATTGATTTCTTCCTATTCAATTAAGAAAAAAGAAAAAATTAAATTCATGAGAATAAATTGAACGCATAAAAAAAAAGAAAAGAATTGGCGTTTCGAATATTTATATGTATGTTTTGCCTCAAGGTTATTTTTTTCATTTCATTCAATTATAGAATTCAACTATGATTTATCATTATATTACTTAGTATTAACATCCATCCTGTTATTAAATCCTAATGATATAAACCAAACCTTCCATTAACAACAATAACATCAAAATGAATCAAGGTTAATAAAAAACAGGAAAAATATTTAATATGATATCAAAAATAAACACTCCTTCATTTGGATTTCTAAGCTAAGCTAGTTCAACGTACAAACGTGACAAATAATCTTTCTCCTCTAGTAGAGTCTGATTTGCTAAGACAATGGTCGATGCTTAAAGGCACATTCATTCTCTTTTTACTCATATCCATCTAATCCTGTTTGTTATTCGATCCACATACTTCATACTAATGTCTGGACGTACATCGAAAAGAGAGTGAACTCATCAGAATGATGTAACTATCTAATTAAATAAAATGAACTCTGCATCTCACCTTATGTCATTATTTTGACAAAAACTATTCGTTATCATTTTGCCTTACATACATGCAAAATATCAATGTGTAAAGATTTTAATCTTTGTCATGCACGGTCAATCGAGTGCTATAGCTTATCGATTTTTTTTACGTATTCATAAAGTCAGCTAATAACTTCACTTAGTGTCTCATATGTTCTTCAAAATATTTATATGACTTAAGATATTTTTCTTCTTGTCTTTTCATTCAGCAACATCTGAATGATGTAATGAACAAAAGACGATAAAAGAAAAATCATTTATATGCACAAAAGTCGAAGAGAAGAGATAAACGTTTAATTGCAATGACGACAATGTTATATATATATATCGCTGTAGGGAAGTTAATCAACATCTGTTATATATTCAATGTCGATAAATAAAAACAAGTGTTACGTTTCTATTTCTAACGAAAAAAAAACATTGTATATAACGCCTTAAAGCAATGAACATCATGTTTATGAACACTTATATAGTATTGTTTCCATTTCTACAAGTGCCTTGAGGATCTAAACAGGTGGAATAATAATATAATAAGAGACCTTATCATTCATGTTTACCTTGAATAAATAAATGCTTTTCACATTTTAATACTGTGAAAATTCTCGATTTTTTTTTGTCTCTTGAAAATAATTAACACTTATTATATCTAAAATGAGAAATGAAATAAAATATTTTTTTTGATTAAAACTCACCCAACCGTTGTTTATGATTATTCTGATTTATAAAGTGACACAATGTTGAAAATCATTGAAGCACATATACATTCTCTTTCACTATCAATAATCTTTTCTTTCTGTCTCTTTTGACACTAAATAATTCCACCGTCGCTACTCATTATCCGCACATCACGTTCGCTTCATTGGATTTTTACTCTTCGTATAATGATTATGCAAAAGGAAGAAAAAAAATACCGAAAGAAAAAACGCTCAAATAATCTGGCGCGCGTGTGCACATTGTTGATTTACTATTGAAGATGATGAAAGAGCCTTGTTAGCCTTGGCCAGATCATCTGTTTCCTTCAATAGAACAGATCTATTGAGGTAAAAAAAAGGAAAATGATTTCCGGAATAGTGACTCAATGACGTTCTACTATAGCATATATTTATATATATATATATATACATATATCATCAGTGAACATTGTCATACAGAAAAAAAAAGTATCAAATGATAATTAAAACGAAGAAACCTTCTAAGGTCTAATTGGACAATGAATAAAAGAAGAGTTCTCTTCAATGTTCAATATGTCTCGATTTCCGTTTCATCTATTTCTCTCATCCAATATTTGTTAAATAGAGAAAGAAACAGAACATTTTTTTTATTCTCTCCTTTTCTCTTCTCGCTATATGGAATTAGGCTCGTCATCTTCATCTTACAAACATATAGAGAAGGTCAACACACACATATAGACAAACAAAAGAGGTCATTCTAATTGACACGGTCTTTTCTTTGAGAAATGTCTTCCCTAAATAATTGTAGAAAAAGTTGAAAAAACATGGACACCTACAGTGTCATGTAAGACGATCTTTTCTTTTTTACATGATGCTAAATTAGAAGTTATTCTACAGACATACTTATGATTATGTATATCGTGCAGACAAGACCTATTCTATTGATGTACAGAAGTGTCTAATCTTTCTTTGTACATATAAACATATGTTCATGTTTATATATCTTAAAGGGTTGAGACTCAATAGAATATGGAATAGAATTCTTATCTTATTTATCCATGTAACAAAAAAAAGTATTTTAAAAAAACACATGATAAAAATAAAATGAACCTGTTTGTTATAAAGGTGTTAAGTATTTGTTAAATATTGAATTTAGTTGAAGCTTATTCTAATTAGATTTTATCTTCTTTGAAGAAAATTCCTCATTCTCATCAATCGTATTCATTAGAACATAAACCACCTGTATGTGTTCAATATTCGAACATATTCATACATACAAGTCAATATTTTATAATACAACAAGATGAGAGAAAGAGAGGTCATTTTTGTCTCTGTTCATCGTTCTCTTGAGAGTCATTCATTGTTGAAAGAACATACAATGTCCATAAATGAGATTCATTTAATATTCTATGCAATGACCAAAACCAGGAAATTATCTTTGTCTATGTTGACACCAACGGCGAGCTCTTAATGCATTGAAATTTTTATTAGATCAAAAAGAGAAAAACCGATTCTATTTGAATATTATTGATGAATCTCTACTTTTTTTTTGAAGACAGTCTATATGATATATATCAAATTTCCGTATATAAATGTCTAGACAAGAACTAATAATGACCTTCAATTAAATGATGGACACCTGCTAGATATCTATTTATTTAAGTTCTATACACTAGTCTAAGGGTGTGAAAATATAATCAGCAGGAAAAAAACTTCTTTTTTTTCGCTGAAAATATTCACGCATTTAAAATGAAATGTGATAATTAATTAATCAGAAGGATATACATCCATTCAATTACGAATGAACAGCTGGATGGTGTCAAGTGGAGATGAGATAGACTTGAGGCAATAGTCAATAGAAAAAAAAAAGAAAATTGCTTATGTGTCAATAATTCTCAAAAGAAAAGACGAGATATGTCATCGATCTGGACAGGTCAGCCTCTAGAGACAACAAATATGAAGAATGTCACCTCCACCCACATGATGTGCAGACAGAGAATAGCATCAGAAAAGAGAAGAAAAAAAAAGTCATATCCTCATATGAACATAACAATCAGTTTTTTTCCATTGTCATCATCAATCAGTGACATTATTAATTCTTTCGATGAAAATATTATTTTATTTTCATGTTAAATTAAATTTAATCGTTTTGGTTTTTGTAGTATTTGAAAAGTTAAACCAACCACGAAAATTAACTTTCAAAGAATATCAATATTTTGTGATCAAGATCAGCTTATTGATAAAAATATTTATATAAATCATTGATCAGTTGATAAATTTTATTGAATGAGATATAACAATAAACAGTTATGACATTTTATTTGATAACTATTTCTTATCTGGATTAAACTTTTTGAATAAGTCGTCAACATTTCGAATGATATCCAAACACAAGGTGCCATCAAGTATGTGTTCATTGTTCGACAACTCGTAGAAATATTCACAATTTATTTTTCTAGTTCAAGACTCGAGAAAGACACGTTTTTATTTGTTTTCAATAGCTGATTTATCAAGATTATTTTCTATGGATAAGTTAATTTTCGACTAAAGCAAATCCTACAATTCGAAAATTTGAATTTTACAGACGTTCTTCTTAGACTCGTTTTCTACACGGAATAACGTTATTACGAGAAAAATAAAATTTATCGAAATGTTCATTTTGACGTTTGTCAACCATTTTGTGTGAAAGCTTTTGATGATTGAATGCAATTATCAATATATAACTGACATTATGTTTTACAAAGCGTGTCATATGATTGTTATGAATCAAAAATTATCTTATCCACACATATGATAAGTTGTGCGTGATCAAGTGTAATAAACTATTGGTGGCATAGTCGTTCAAATAAAATATATAATAAAACCGATTTAAAATGGATATCTTATGAACAACATCAAAAAAGAAAGATAATATTCAACTGTTATATCTTTCAATAACAAAACTTTTGTCCGTCATTAGTCTTGCTTGCTTAATAATAGTTGATGGTAAATTTTCAATATATATCGATAGAAATATTTTATCTGAATGTTTTATTGATTTTAAAAAGAAAGAATGTTTAATCTTATATCAATAGTCATTGTAACATTAGTACGATTGATGAAAGTTAAGAATTAATCTAAGAAAAGCATTATATGACGACGAAAAATGAAAAATACGATTATTTCTAATGAAAATTCGACAAAAGTTAATGTATGAATATAAAGATGAAAAATTTGTTTACACTTAACGTTTTATGAGGATTTGTTTTTTAATATAATTTTTTGAATATTTCGATTGAATCATCTTTTGAATTCACAGAATATTATATAAGATGTAAAAATTAGAAGTTCTGTATTCGAGTGATCGAATGTCATTCAGTATCAACAAGATTCAACTGTTATTTTCCAATTGTTGTTGGCGATCTTTTTTAACTTAAGTAATTGTACTGGTATTTTATCATGATGATTGAACATTTACTCGATCGAGAACGTCGTATAGACGATAAAATAAAAATTCGAATATTTTGTCTTCGTACTATTTGAAGAATATTATTACAACAGAAACGTTTCATGTACAATATTACAGAACGAATAGTGTCTCTAAGAAAGTTTTAAAAAAATTCACTTCAAACACAGCTCTTGGTAAAGATCTCAATGATGATGTTCTAGAAGATTCTTTAATTATTTTACAGTCTACTTCTATGCAAATAAATAAATAAGTTATCTTATTTTTTGTAATATGTCGAAATGGTAATTTATTATTCATTGTGTTAAAGCATATTTTTCTAGTATGAGTTATCTGGTAAAATGAAATAACACATTCACTTATGTTCTTATGAACAAAAATAAAGTTAGGACTCAATAGATTAAGAAAACTCTTATCCTTTTCTGGCTTGCGAGTTTAGGTTCTGTCAACGCGTCATTTATCTTCCACCAAGGGGATTTATCCAGTGGCGATTCGATAGCTGTTTAAGGCAAATTTGATTTTTATAAACTTCACTGGAAGAAATCAATATATATTTCAATTGCTGTATCAGAGACGTGCTTATCATTAAGACCTTATTGTTTCGCTCTCGCTAAGATATTTATGAATATGCATATTACCTAGCATATTTTTGATTGTTTTGCCTTCAGTTTGACAGCTTAAGAGGTCTTTCTTTGTTTTGAAACAAGTAAAGACAATTTTGACAAGAAATATAGGCAAAGAAGGTCTTAGCTAGGCAGCTTTTTAAAATATTCAAAAGAGAGTTAATGACAGCTTCGATTTAGAAACATTAGCAGCAGGTACAAACACAAGATCTAGTTAATTCGCTAGCTATACGAATGGTTTTAGATGTTTACCTTTCTTTTGCGCTTTTTTATTTTTGTTTTTAGTCACTTCTTTTTTGTGAGAAAATGTTTACATGAAGTTAATTTGATTGATTTCGAATATCTATGAAATATAACTGCCAATTCAATGAAGTGGATCTGATTCCTACAAACACAATTAACCAAAGCAATCTGTACAAGTACTTGCCAGATGTTCACAATAGAAACACAACACTGATAAAAGACTTTATAGGATGCATGTCAATAATATTACTGCCTGTTGAGTCGCAAATAGAATAGATTCCAAATGTTTATTATGAAGAATATATATATCTTGAGCAATGTTAAGATCTTGAGAACATGCTTGACCTTTGATTACTTATATTGTTCTTATTGCTATTCTTTATCTTTTCCTTCGTTCATTCAGAGTAGTGTTTGTCAATGGTGAACATTTGTTCAATACAACAGACAGCGAACAAACAAAGTGTTTTCACTGATATTTTGTTTCTTTTATTTTCAAGTCTTTATGATTTTTCTAAGGCAGCAACATGCAATGCAACATGGAATGTAGCATGAAATGAATAATAAAATGTAGCTTGTAATCAAGAACCAAAAGGCGAAGTTGTACAATGTTGGATGACAATAATTGCTTAAAGTGGAATCATTGAATTGAACTGTAGATTTAACTTGAAACACCCAAATATTTCTCTACGAATCGAAATGATGAGAAAATAGAAAGTGAAAGAAAAATAGAATTCTTTTAAAAAACAAAGGGGTTTGACAAAATCGCTTACTATAATGAACCAAATCGTAATGAAAAGAGTTAATAAGAGAGTTATGAAGAGTAGCAGTCCACTGGTACCTGTGACAATCAGTGTAGTACTTGTAGAAGGACCTCTTTTTAAGACGTATATTAGAAGTAGTCCCTAATTAAAAAGTTGAAATCTAAGCCTCAATGAAATATTGGTAATTAGCATATCTCACCGTCAAGAGAGAAGAAAGAATATTGACAATTTCGCAAGCACTTGAAACAATCAAATAAATTGGGATTTTAGCATCAATCTTGCATTGGTCACGAAAGATTATGCCAATAATGAATTCAACACATGGCAAAGTCAATAAAAAAAATTGAACAGTCAAACAATATCTTGATCCGAGAATGTTGGCTGCAGATGGTGGCAGAAATTTGATTTTCTGTGAATTATTTATATTGGAATCGGCCATAGTGCCTAGTTTTTTGTGTTTCAAGAACCATCTTTTGAGAAAATTTATTGCTAAAACTGAAAAATTCGATTGTGAAAGGTTACAGTTAGATTGCATGCGCGTGAAACCAATCTTTCTGTTTTCTTTTAGTCAAGCCAGTAATCCTTTCACTCTTCATGAATATTAAAAATGTTTAAAAGAACTTGATTACCTTTTTTTATTCATGCTCATTGATACAATAACATGGAAATAAAAGACTTCTTTTATTCTTACTAATGACTTTAACTAGTCTGGTAATTTGCAGTTCCTGAGACAAATGAATTACATAATAATTTGAAGTGTCTATACTAAACTTTGTTAAGACATAGTCAGATCTATAGATGTCTGCAGGAGTTTACTAGGGTCAATTAGGTCTTGCTTCCCTTGTGTATATGTATGTATTTGCTCTCTCCATCAATCAGGAGATGTTCTTTGTGTGTATGACACCGTCAATACTGTCACCGTCGAAAAAAACCAGTTTTATACGTAAGTTTCAGCGCGGTATTATCGTATGCAGAAATGTCGTGCTACGTTACGTTTCAGATTTATATTTTTAAAGTCAGCGATGCAAAGGACGATCTAAAACAATTTATTTACTGAAACGTGTAAGACATACTGTGTTTAGTATCGTCCTAAAGGGTTTTAGAAGCTTTCAAAGCACATTTTACGGGATTTCGATATGAATTTCACAGTCTTCCTTCAATTGTGAACAATCACTTATTTAGTTGGATATGTCGTATTTTCGATATATGACTTAGATAAAATAAAAGAGGATTTTAATGCAGACTTATTATATGAGACCGTCAGTCTCTTGTGAGACAAATGAGATCGACAACTTAGTTGAGTGAGGCAAAGACAAAGGACTTTTCAAGTTATGTTGTCTCAATTAGAAAACATGGTTAGTTTGATGTGAAATTGTCAGCGTTTGTACATCTCAGAACTATTAGTCACTACCATTATTTTCAGTTCGGTTGCACAAACATGTCTTATCTTGGTACTGTAATAGATCGATTTGTTATTGTTCTTAAAGACTAAGAGTGACTGACAAGAATTATTGCTTTGCCAAGCATATTTGCATGGTTTTTACGTTCATTTATATACTATTTCATAGGAATTTTAGTTCTGACCAAAGCGATAAGAGCGACTTCGAGTTAAAGTTATAAATTAATTATAAAAATGTTAGTATACTTTCACCTTGGTATTACGCATGGGGTATTGTGAGACCTTCAATATTTCTGATCTATGCTATGAGATTAACTATTTATTCTTCTTTTTTCTTGATAACATGCTGGAAAGAATGTGGAAACATGATGATTTATCGACACTGATATGTGAATAGCTATATAGAATTGCAAAAAGTGATTAAAGAATATTTAATTATTCAAGATTCAACAAGGCACAGATACAGGTGTTTTGGCACTGTTTGTCGCGTCAATTTCTTTTTGATACTCAAATTTTCGAATTAGGGCTTAAAATAAATAAAAATATAATACTTGTTACAATGAAACTAATTCAATTGTGAGATCGATCGATCTTATATAGTGTCAATGTCTAGTGAACATCGCTCAAGTTTTGAAGAATACTCTTAACAAATGAATATCAAAATGAGGTAATAGAACAAACAGTACCTCAGAAGGAATGGATCTGCTATTACTTTTATATTAATATAAAAACGAAACAGATGTAGCTCGGAGACACCACCATTGACTGGTCTTATCTAGGTTCAAACTTAACGAAAGAGTTTAGAGTTTATTATAATTGAAGCACGACCGTCAAACTATTGATCAAAAACATATAGTTTCCGTGATATGGCATCCGACAAATGAGTCAAACCTGACATTAAGATTTAGGCAATATTTCCTGAAAACTCGTAGAGTGCGCTGCTGTTAGCATCATTATGTTAATTAAAATTCCAAAGCCAATTAATAAATTTGCATCATCTATCGAATCATGAGTGTTTGTTCTACTAAAAAATATCATATATTTTAAAGATTGCTATGTCTGTGTGATCTATTCAGTGGTTCGTTTTCAAATAAATCTCCCAATAGAACTGGCTCACTAATTTTTGACTATGTATGTTTACATTAGGTGCTGCTATGTATTTGGCTCTAGTTCAGAATTTCCTATGAAATAGCTTTAGGTCGTCGTATAAAGAGAATGGAACGCTTCCGGTATTTTATTATCTATCAGCTACTTCAATTTATAATTGAACTGTCTAAAAGAAAACAACCAAAACAAATTATAAAAACTTCTCTTCAAACTCGTTATTTATCAAGGAACATCCGAAAGAAGTTATCCGACTTTCTTCAACTTAAACTATTATTAGTGCATTTCTAAGTTGCACACAGCACGACTCCTGTTTTCGACAATAGTTCTAGTATGCTACCGATGAAATAGAAGAATTCAATTTTTGCAGAGCCTTACATACGTAAATAGGTTTGCAACTCTTGATAAATGCTATTTTTTTCCTGAAGAAGAAAACGTTCCCATTGTTGATCTTAAAGTGCAGATGAGAGATATACAACATCCTAAGATGCTTCATGCATGACATGAAGCTGAAAGTATACCAAGATTTTTATAAGTAATTTTCAATCTTAACTCGAAATCGTTCTTATAATTTTGGCCAGAACTGAAGTCTTTATGAAAATTTACATAAATTAACATAAAACATACCATATAAATGTTGTTACAAAAGTGCGTAATTCTCGAGTGTCACTGTCAGACTTTAAGGACAACAACGAGTTTATCTAGTAGAGTATTAAAATAAAATATATATTTATGAAATCAAGCTGGAATTAATAGGAGTGACTCATGTTTCTAGGATGTACAAACGCTGAAATTTTCACATTAAACTAACCTTATTGTTGCAATTGCAACAGAATAAACTAAATACATCTTCTATCCTTTATAGTTACTCGATTAGTTGCGAATTATTCTTCATATAATGCAAACGTCAAAAGTAACATCGTATCTTAGATGAAATAATCTTTTTGTTGAACTTCTGATTTATTTTAGTATAGAGTGATGTCAATGATGCAATGTATAAGCATTGTTTGTAGCAACAAAACGCAAAATTCACATAAGAATGAATTTAGTTTCTAAAAAAGAAACTCGAAAAAAAGTTAAAGCAAGAACATGCGTAATAGAGTTTTATTTATTCCTTTTACGTATTTGACAAATAAAAGACTAACATTTAATATTCTAGTGTCGTTCTTTCGTGAAAAGAGCTATTTCTTGTATATTGCATCTATACATTCATGAAAAAATAAAATTTCGCTCTTTTACTGTTATCATTAAATTTGTTATTTAATATTAAAAACAGATATTTGTTTTCACTTCGTCTAATCCTAGTATTACTTTGAACATCCCATGCAAAACTTCAGTATTCTCTATCAAACTCGTTAAATTTTGCAGAAAATCTACTTATAAGAATTATTTACATCATTAAAGTTTCTACACCTTTAAACAATCACTTTGTGCTCTAATGTTTTGCTTGCTATGTTCGAAGATAAAAAAATTAGCTACTTTGCAATTATGATCGATCAATCAAATATACACTACATGTATCATTGACGGCGATGAAAATTCCAAAGTCATTTTTTTTTGCATACTCAGTGAACTAAAATATCAGCGAGAAAGAGAATACTGAACTGTGAACAGAATTTTTTTTTCATTATATCCTCCCTCTCTCATTGACTTCAAGTCGATTCTCTTCCACACAATTTTTGTGTTCTGTCACTCCTAATGATTTCTGTCCATTGTTGCACCATGCACTTCATTACATGAGAAACCAAAATAGAATTCCTATTTTACTTAATGTGCTTTTTTGCCTCAATACATTGTCCCTGTGTGACCAGTGTTCAGCAACAAATTCATACAGCCGTGCGTGGTAATTATGTTATATCACAATTAATTAAGTCGAAGGATAATGTTATTTTTTCAAAAGAAGAAAGCATTCAGATACACCATTAGATAAGCTCATTAAGATTTGTTCTGCACGCTAAGTTATATGATTGACATGAATCATGCAACAAATTATAACGCCGAAATCATGAATATACTAGTAACTTCTCCGACAAGTTGGAGAAGGTTACCCTAGTTATGTCTATATCTTCGCACCCTTTCGTAGCATATTTATTTCAAACAAGATATAGTTGAGTAAGACTCTGGGTGAACCAACAATGATAGCGGCGACATCCCGTACGCTTACTCTCCTATATCCTAGCCGTAGCCCATACTCACATTCTCACCTATGCCCACAACCTCCTGCAGCACTATCAAAAGCGACAAACCGAGTCTTTCTTAAATCAATTGTCTTTCGTTGAAAATCCAATACCAGAACATTAAAAAAAGATTCAGCATCTTTAGTTTTCAAATGTAATAAACTTATACATGTTGCAATTGGCTCATCAGTTGTACATGAAAGTGTCAATAGATGGTGGATGAGTGGAGCTGAGTGAAAGTGTTCTCTTCGTTCACATCTGTACTCTCACATCCGCACCTACCTTGTTTCACTCAGTTGTTCGACTTTCTTGGTCCAAATGTTTGTGACAACATCGTTTTTTGTTTTACTAATGCTTGGTCGACCTTCTTTGCATCAGGTAATACAGTTCCGTTACTAAAAGTATTTCTAAAAGAATTGCCAGTGGAACAAATACCATTCAACAAGAAGAATATATTCTGCTTCGATAGTGAATCATTTAGATATTTGGCGGTTGTGTCTGTGTTGAACAAGTTCCCATTTCAAGATTATCAGCAGCGTGAATATGAACAGACTTGAACAAACTCCGTAGTCGAATCGGCTCGTCTACTCAACTTTATCCAACAACTGAAAAATTATCCGATGAAAAAATGGCAATCGGTGAAACGTGCTCAATTCGAAATTTTATTATTGGTTCGACCCATGCTAGAAGTAATACGCAACATTCTTCGAAATTCCATTTTGATAGAGCAAAAAACTGGAAGCTTAGTTGGGTTGCGTGTAAGATCTATCTCTCGATCGTCAAGTTTGTGCATGACTTGTGAAAGTTCAAAGATTGTGATAAGTAATTTTTGGGTTGTTTCTGACCAACTGCACAAGCATCCTAAAGATTTCCGCACATGTGGATCCTGACATTGTTCATCTAGCAAACACGTTCCTGTTTATTATGAGCTGTCATATGAACTTGATCAAACTAATCAGTTGGACTTTGATTTAACAAAAATGTTAGATACATTGACACTTACCAGAGCGGAAGTCACCAATTTCTTTTTTCGCAATATTGGTACGTCTCAGGATCCATTCTTGCCTGGTATTAGACGATTTATCAACGAAGAAGAGAAATTTTCTCGTCGCGGAGCGTCACAATATTTCAATGCGAAACTACTACATAAATTAATTGCACTGAAAGAAACATACGAGAAGCAGCTGCAAGAGATAAAGCTTCGTCAGGAATATACTCCATTGAAAGCTATCTATGAGCAGATCGAACAAGTACAGGTGTTACCCATGATACGCGAGCAAATATTTGCTGTTCGATAAACGCAGATCCAAATAGCAAAACAATACGAACACCAAGTACCTAGACAAACATTGACAAGTAGTAAGGTTCTACTCCTAAAACCATGTTTTGACAAATAATTTCTTATTTTTTTTGTGCTTTTTCGATCTGCGGCCAAAGAAAGTTCCACTCTGGTTTATATAAAACAAGCATTGTGAACATTCGTGCTTAACATGTCTAGTGACGTTAGTATACGAGTTCGAATACTAATTGCTCTATTGATATGAAATTCCGTTACAAAACGATGAAAGGAATACAATTTAAGCTACGTGAACAACTGAGTAAAACTTTCACAGGTGCATGTTTTTAGAATATTGGTGGCAAAATCAGAAATAGACTAGAAATATTTTTATTAATTATTTTCAACATTTAAAGACAAGTTATATCGATCACAATCGGTGACAGGACCTACACAGCTGTATGTGGGCCTATCCGTAGTAACCAGTGATCTACATCAACATGTTGCAGTAAAATAATGTTAGACAAGCAAAACACTGTCTTGTCATATATGCCACAGTTTCTGGTAATGTAGAGAATTTTTCTACACGTACATTACTGATTGTTATTATTGTACTATTTGTATCATAAATAGTTAAGATATTTAAAAAAAAGAAAAAGAAAAGATAAGTAGAAATAGTCCAATGCATGTCAATGTTTTCTCATATACTTGTTCTTTCTGATTTAATCTTTTTTCTCCAAAGTTTTCACTCTTTATATTTTCGCAATTTTGTTTTATGAAACTTTCAGACCTTTCAATTTAAGTCAAACTAATTTATTTAATTATTGTTTTCGCATTTTATTTTCATTGTTCAATTAATCTCTATTCTTCAATTGTTCTACATTTTATCTTTGTTTTCTCTCTCGAAGTCAGTCGATGATTTATGTATTTGTTCTTAAAACAATATCGAAAATTCTTCTTCACAGAAAAGCAAAAAAAAACCAATAGCGATAATAAAATATGAAGCATAACCAAATTCTTCATCTTTAAATTTATATATTGTTCTTCCTTGGATTTTCATTAGAGATAATCTTATTTTTCATTTTCCATTGCGAACTCATTCTTTTTCTGGCTACATTCTCGAAAAATCATTCTCGTGCACAGCCGGAAAGGTCGTCCGGAGTACGTTGCTATCTAAATGTTAATAAGAAAATAATTAAGCAAATAAAATATAAATGTCTGGGAAAAACGATCGTCTATTTTCATTAAGTTATTTTATATTTTGTTTTTTTCCTATAATCTATATTATTAATCAACGAAGCTTTTGAAGTCTTTCGTGTTTACTCATATGACAGATTAGAATTAGTTACTAAAGAATCGAATTCATAATTACTTTATTTGAATAAGTATAAATCATGTCTACGTACATTGGAATAAGAAACATTTACAATAATTTTACCATTAAGAATAAAATATTACGCTACTTATTATTTTCAAACGTCTCAAAAAGAATAATTACTGATGAACATATGCAAATTATTTTTGATGCATTTCGCATAGAATATAATTTTTCATTTTTCTTTTGGCAAAATCTTACTAATCTGCCGTTGATCCGTCGAGCTTGTAGTTATTACACAGCAACGAACAAATATTAAAAATCCCTCATTCAATATTAATCGCTTCTTTTACTTCCTACGCTTCCGGTTTCATAGAATCGTCGTCAAGAAAATATCAATATTAAAAACAAATATTCTTTTTTTTTAAATTCTTCTTTTTTTTTGGTCTTTCACACAAAACATGATGAAAAGGAAATAAACAAGCATAAAATTAGTAGTAATCGTCGTCATCATCATCATACTCTCTGAGGTCTGGCTCTCGATATTAATTTAAGAAAGAGAAAAGAAAAACAGACATTCAAAATAGAGAAGAACACAATAAAAAATAGTCAAATGATTGCGAGAGGAAAAAGATAGAAGCACACACACATTTACAAAGAAGAAAAGAAACGCGCAAAAGTTAGATACGTCAAATTGACAACAGCAACAACATTGACGACAAGCAGCCAGACGAGGGTATAGAAAATACACAACATGCATGACAGCTATGGAGAAAAAGCCGTCTTCAATCAAACACTTGACTAGTCACACTCTAGATAGATCAAAATATGAAGAAAAAAGATGACGAAAATCATATGCGCATAAAGAGACATCGACCGGCGCTTGTCGCAAATGACAAATCAAAGAAAGAAAATAAAAAGAGACAAAAAGCTGAGCGGCGGCGATACTTTGTATCTGCATGTACGCAAGAAAGTTTTTCTTTAAAGAAACAAATAAATGTTTGAATTAATATTGTCATGATTTGTCTAATAAAGACCACTGGCACGGAGATTGTTCGTTATGATGACATCAGTTACAGCATCACTAAAAAAGGAAATTACAAATAATCTTTATTTCACACATCTTTTCATTTATCTTACAAGACAAATTGAACATTTTGAGTATCTGTAGCACATGTTAAATGACAATAAATTTCCTACAAACAAACAATTTTTATCTTAGAAAATAAAATTATTTTTAACAAACTTTTTGCTCGCTCTTATTTTGTGCCACAAATTGAGCTTGAATATATTCGCTTGCTTCCGTATATTCATCTTTACCTTGATATTCAGGAAAACATTTTCTATTAAATAGAAATTTATAAATTTTTAATAAAAACTTTTGAAAAAAAAAACAACAAACCTCAAACTTGAACGTGTAATTTTTTCAGCAAACAAATCTTTTTTATTTAAAAAGAGAATAATCGATGTATTAACAAACCATTTATTATTACAAATTGAATCAAATAAACGAAGTGATTCATGCATACGATTAGTTGTTTCGTCTTCTACAAGAACCTTTTAAAAAACAAAAAAAAGTAAAATTTATTTCACACAAATAAATTCAACTTACTTGATCGTATTCACTCAAGGCAACAATAAAAATAATTGCGGTAACATCTTCAAAACAATGTATCCATTTTTTTCTTTCAGATCGTTGACCACCAACATCAAATACACGAAAATTAAGATCTACAAATATAGATATATATATACAAGTAAAAATGATATTTAATTGATTAAAATTAATTTTAAAACAAACCTTTAAATGTAAAATTAATTTCAACAATTCCAGTAGTTTTAACTCGAGTACGTAAAATATCTTGTGTACTTGGTAAATATTGTGGTGAACCGATTTCATCTAATTTATCGAGAAAATATTTCGCTGAATCATTTAATTGATATTCATTTGAACGATTAAAACATTGTTGAACACCATTATCATTCCATAATTTTTTCATTGCATCAAGTAATTCACTTTCAAATGGTTCTGTATCGGCCATACGAGAAATTTTGTCTAATACTATTTAATAATCAAACAAAAAACAAAAACACTAATTCTTTTCTTTTTGTATATGAATAATAAATAAAATTTTACCCATAGCAGCATCTCGTTCACGATCGCTTGAACCAAATTGAATATTGAGCGTTTCCATAGCTCGAATAATTGTTGCTAATGATTGAATTGTATTTGAATAAACAACTTCACGATACTGTTCAAAATCTTCCTTAGAATATCCATCCATATGAATAATTTTCATTTGTTTTAATATTGTTGATTTACCAGATTCACCAGCACCTAGTTGAATTAGTTTGTTTTAAAATGAAATAAAGTTTTATTTAAAAAAAAACATGATTTACCGAGTAACAGTAACTTGACATCTTTAGCTGCTCGTTCAGCATCTTCTTTTAATTGTTTGTCTAATGCTTTGCTACGTTCCATAGCTTCACGCTCTTCGGAACTCATACCAGATGCACAAAGACCCATTGTTGATGGAAGTAACTTTTTACGTAACTAAAACATAAATATAATATTCTAAACTTATAAAGATAAATAAATTGCATGCAAAACAATATTCTTTTGTAATAGATGACCTTCTTTTGCTCGATGCACGCCATCTCACTGAACGGAATTGGAAAAAAAGCGGATCCGGATAGCAATTACCGGCTTCGGAACTTGAACAAGCTTTGTTTCCGGAGCAAATTTTTGGATAAAGAAATAGTGAATCAGAGTCAAAAGAAGAAAAATAAATGACTAAGAATATATTTATATTTTATCTAGTTTCTATCAAAATCGGTCAAGAAAACTAAAAGAACTTTATCCATGTGATTCGTACTATTAATGTAAAAAAAAATCTTCTTAGATGCTTTACATTTACGTCTTCGATTTTTCTACATTGTTCTATTGACTTTGGTAATTGGAGACATGAGTATAGTGTGTTAAACCCCTTCTGAACTAAATAATAAGAAAATTGTTCTTCCAGGAAACTTTTTTGACTCTCTCTTTTCTTCAATTTGCGTAGTATTTGTATTGTAATGAGAACAAGGTGTTGACTATCGAATGTCTTGTTTTTGTGTAGCCTTTTCTTATTCTCTATCAAATTATTAGTCGAAGAATTATACTTTCTATATTCTTTTGCTTTTTTTTCACGCATTTTAGTAAGATCGATGCTGGTAAGTGTCGGTGATGGAAAAGAAAAAAAACTCAGACAACCGTGTGTGCGTGCGATATGTGCATTTATATATAAATGTTAGTTGACAGATATTTTGAGCAAGGACAGAAACATTCTGATCCATGTTTTTCTTTCTCTACTCACCATATTGGTTTATTTAATATTGTTCTTCTGTTGATAGTGCAATTTTCAATACGAGAAAAAAAATAGTCACACGGTGTGTAAATGTTCTCGCATAGTTAACTTATTTTCTTGAAATGCATCCGCTATACGACAACTCAATAGAACATTCCCGTTTTTCTCTCCTCACACAACCGCCTATTCTTTTTTCTCTCTCTTCATTTTCGCTTGCTCGAGTTCTTCTTTTGCTTTTTTTTCTATTCTCTGCCATTACTTGCTGTCGGATGTATTCTGCACTCATTTTTTTTTATGGAACTGTCGCTGTTATAAAAACACGACTAGCACCACCATGGAAACAACAAAAACCCACAGTCATTATCATACTAGATAAGGACAAAATCATGCAATACTCATTAAATCAACAATCTGTGACCAATAATAAAGATGAGCACATAGCTACTGAGAATAAAAATCAAAGAACTAATGAAAAAACAAATAGATAGGTCATGTAGTTAATAGAGAAATGTTCAGAATATGAATAAAAGAAAATTAAAGTTAATTCCTTCAATGAAATATTGTTCGAAATGAACTTGATCCATCATCAATCATCTGAATATTTTATTTCTATTCTATCCTTTTTTTTATATGATTATTAAATAGATAGAATATATCAAAGGAAAAAAGTCAAACTTATTAGTTGTATCTTAGGACTAATACTTGTTCTATGTTAAAGAACTTTAAAGAATAACAAATAAGTTACCTGATGAAATGATGTATATATAACAGATAGATGTATGCGTGTTTGTATAAAAGATTATGTTTGATTATATTAACTGATGTTCAATTCTAGATATTTGATAGAATAAATAAATCAAATCTAAATAAATAATTCTTATATTCATACCCGTTGATTTTAAATGATGAAGCATCGTTAGTAGTCTTTTATTGAATATTTTCTGAAAAACAAAATCTCAATTTTCTACTAACTGATATATTGTTGATACTCTTCAACAAGAGAATGGAAAGAGAGAGAGAGAGAGAGAGAGAGAAAGAAAAGGGAATTGCTATTGCCACTCTCTGGCAGTAGTAATGGTAGAACCAATATTGTTGTTGTTGTGTTGTGGGTCGTCGCCTACTCTATTCTACACACTACATAAATAGAGAAAAAAAGAAAAGGTTTCTCTGATGCTGCTGAAACTTCTTTTTTTTACGGAAAATTCTTTCTTTCTCAATACTCCGCCAATAAGCAGCGGCTGTCTCTGAACTGCTCGTGTCCGCTCGTTTGCTTGTCGCAATTTTTTTTCCTATTCTTCTTCTTCTTCTCCTCATGTAATACAGTAGATAGTAGTTCACACTCGTCGGTCGAGTAACAGCTGCCGACGAGTTATCTTCTCTCCTGCGAACGCTTTGTTGATGCCGTTATTCTGCGTTTTTTCTCTTCTTCTTTTCTTCTTGTCAGTAAACGACGATGACGGACGGACGGACGGGCGGGCAGCAACATGATGATAGAATTTCTTCTTCATTAATGTGATTAGCCTGCTAGTGCTCGACGGCGTACAGCATTCTCTACGACTACCATCATCGAGCAGGCAACACTACAAGATAAGAGCGGTGATGGCGATGCCGCAGAGAATATCATTGCCATCAATATTGACTAGAAAAATAGTAGAAGAAAAGAAAAAGAAACGACGATACACGCACTTTCAGGCGAACAGACAAGTAGAAAAGCATACAAGTTGAGAAGATGTCAAAGTATAGAATGAAAAACAAGAGAAAAGAAAGATAGGCAGAAACTTGATTATGCTAGCCAAGACATTGTAATTGGCGAATACTAAAGAATAATATTCTAAGAGAACAACTAACTACTTGTCTATATTCGTACAGGAGAAAAATGAGACTATGATTTCAATTCACTACTTTTCTTTTTGTTTTCACATAAGATAGATCAAAATGGATCATTATTTATTAGTATCCTGATATTTTGAAAAATTTCCCGAGAGATTCAATTAAAACTAAATGAAATCTTTTTCTGATAAAGATTTATCATTATGAAAATTTGTTGAATGAAAGAAAGAGAAGCCTTGTTTGATATACATTCGGATTAGATAAAATAAAGAGATGATTGTCTCGTCTAGGAAGGACGGAATGGAAAGCAACATCAAGCCTTGACGAATAATTCAACGATGATTATTTAGAGAGAACCAATCTGAAGGTTGCATACGTACATTATGGGAGTTGGAAGCAGCTGCTCTATTTTATACGATACTCGTAGAAGAAAAAAGAAACCTAGTCATCAATGACTCTTTTCATTTTTTTTTTGAAGTAGAAAACTTAATAAGATGAAAAATGATAAAAAAAACCTGATTCAAGAACGTTCTTTTTTTTCTTCTTTTTTCATCATGTATGTCATCTTATCGTTCGTGCTTAAGCGAAAAATTGTCATATATTTAGCTTTTAACAATAGATGTCTGATGCATATAACATTATTTCGTCAATAGTGATGTGTGTCTAAATAAAATTAGTTGTTTCTGTTACACAAGTTGCTTTAATGAATAAGTTTCTTTTATTTTTGACAAATTTGACATAGAGATAAACTAGTACATTTGCATTTGTCAACATAAACACTTTATTAACGAGGAAAGATTTCTCTATTCGTTCTATCAAATGTCAATGAATTCAATCTTGTCGATTAATATGATATCATTAATCATTTAGTTGTTTGATGATGTTAATTTGAAATTCTGATTTCTTGTCGTTGATAAATAAAAATAAGACGAAAAATTAAATGAGAATATATCTTCTACATTAAATTAGATTTTTTCACGTTAAGTTTTCGTTAATAATCAACAATGAAATATCAACTATTATAAACTATACTGTTGCAAAAATATATTTTTATTAAATATTTCGATGACGTTAAAAAGAACTCATATTATTTCTTAGTTTCAAACCGATGAATTTTTATTCTTCTACATATGAAAAATCTTTTAATTGTTTTTGTAAAACTCGTAGTAGATTATTCAGACGACAAAAAACAAGCATCTATGGAAAGTTAAAGATTGACCATCACGAAAAGGTTTCACTCGTAAAAGTGCTTGTTTCTATCTGAAATGTGCACGTCACATGTCCATTCAAAGACTTATCTTAGTTACGTTCCCAATATGAAAAGTGCTTGAAGAAAAAGACGAGAAGACATACGATAATCGAAACTGTTCTAATGTTCAAGAAGTTCCCATAAAATATTTACTAGAATACAAGTGTATCTTCTAACATTTTTGTAGGAGGTTTTTTTTCTGCTTTTAACGACATAATACTATTAAATATTGATTTCTAAGAGCGGGTAACATAGGATTATTTGAAAATAAATGAGATGAGTTCCCTCTTTTTTTTGAAAAAGATTAGAATTTTGTTTTCAATTATAAATATTGTTCTCGAACAGTTTTCACTCAATTAAAAACTCTAGAAACAAAGAAAATTTAACGAGGCTTATTATTATTAAGATTTTTTTGTTTAATATACATCGCATGAAATTGACATGTTAGAGTTGTTTTTTAGATTTCAAATTAAAAAAAATTGAAACATAAGTGACATTCTTCAATTATAATTACAAAGGCTTCCAAAAACTGAATGACGTTCTTGTTGTTAATTGCAGCACTCTTATAGATTATAATGACAAGTATTAGATCAAATCCATTCATATTTAAAATTACTATTAATTCATTAAAACTTTAGTTTTAAGAAAGGTGGTTTTGCCAGATTTTGAGAAAAATTTGCATTTGTTTGTATTAGACAACGGATTTTCGTTTCGTTAAAAGAAGAAAAATCGTTACTAGGAGAAATAAAATTCTTTATTTTGTTATTCTCAGACCTAGAAACTGTCATCAAACCATTAATTATTTTGGTGCCTTTTTTATATTTTATATTTCTGTTTATTTCCTAGAATATTATTTAATCATAAAAAATATTTAAAAAATCGTTATACAAAAACCTGTTTTACCTAAATCTTCTTTGTCATTTTTTTTTATATTGAATTTTTTCTATGAAATATACAAATATTGAAGTTGACTACAGCTCAGATGTTAATTTTCCCAGGTCGACCTCATTCTTAATGAAAAACACTTCAGGATGATTGAAATGAATCAAATAAAACAATTGACATATTACCGGGAAAAGTAGAATATTGAAGAGTTTTTCATGCATTATTATTACTTAATCATAAAAATTAAAAAGTTCATTGAAATAATGAATATATTTATTATATAATTTGGAAAAAAACAAGCAGTGAAAATAAATACAATCTGTCACATATGAGTTATGATACTATAAAGAAATCAGTTTGAACATTGATCCGTAAAGAATGCTAATTAATATAAAAATTTAATTAAACTGAAAAACTTTTGAAAGC
Source organism: Rotaria sp. Silwood1 (assembly GCA_905250075.1). NCBI lineage: Eukaryota > Metazoa > Rotifera > Eurotatoria > Philodinida > Philodinidae > Rotaria > Rotaria sp. Silwood1. The sequence continues at coordinate 168,307 of CAJNOP010000060.1, forward strand.
TTTTTTTATTTTTATAACATTTTGTAATTGTTTCTTAAAAATAAATATAGAGATGTAAGTAAGATTGACAATGGGGAGAATATGACTATAAGCTTGTATTGTGCAATGACATAGTTAAGAATTGTTGAGTATAAGGCGATTTCTCACCGAAATCTGTTTAAGAAATAGGCAGAGCTAAGCAATTGAGAAATTAATTGAACATCGATGCTTTCAAAACTTCCTATTTTTTTTATGAGCCGATATCTATTAAAAAGAGATACTTTCATTATTTATAATAAAAAAGACTGAAGTATCTGCTCTCCGAACATGTATTTTTCGATTTTCATTTTTAATTCATTTATTTCTCCTTTCTCCTTTAGTTTTATTCAGCATATTAATGCGTGCATATTTTCTTCTGTTTTGTGAAAGATCGATCATAGTCGATAGACATAAAATATTTCTCTCTTCTTTCTGCATCTCAAACGTTTGACTCAATGAAAATCCTTTCGTTCATATTTTTCGTTTTTCTTTAATACATAGAAAATCAGAATTTCATAAATAGCTACCAGTATAGATCCACAACGAACGAAGATATAAATAGTTTCTATTATTTTCAAGAAAATAATTATAAACTATTCTATATAAATAAAATGAAATCAACCTTCAACATTACAATAAGTAAATAAAATTCAATCTAATTCAAAACATCAGATTAGATTCAAAACAAAGTAAAACATTATTACAATACCCCAAAGTCTAGTGGAAAATAAGGACATTTACTCATTAAGAAAATATATGTTCTATTTCCTTGAAAATAAAAAATACGTCAAAAATGTCTAAGTGTAGGTGCGAACATCGAATACGACAAGATGAATCAAGAGAAGACTCTCACATAGCCGACAGTGTTATCAATACTCGTTCTTGCCTTCACATCCTCATGTCTTACAGCCAGTCCAACTATCTCATACATACTAGTTCACACTAATCTAATAACAACTTGGAACATAATTATTTTAATTAAACGAAATAATCCTTTGAATATGATCGTCATTAGAATTATGAACAAAATCAACAAAAATGATGATTAATGAATGAAGCTTGAATAAAGTAGCCAAGTGATTGTGTATATATTTGAAAGATACTTTCATTTGATATAAAATTGTAAAAGAAAGGAAATAGACAATCAATCAATTTCGATGAACAAAATGATTCACTTTAGTGTTTGTATAGTAAGATAATTCTTGTGTAATAACGTGACAAATTGTTTTGGATATTGGTGAACAAATGACCACTGATAAGATTTTGAAAATGTGTGTAAATGTGACAGGAAATCATCGCTCATTAAGAAAATCTTCACAGTGAGTAAGTAGAGTGTTTAAATAGACTAAAATATAACGGTACGTGAGATTGATCAAAGCGAAGAAAAAATATATTTTATTTTGACTAATTTGTTTGACTAGTCTGTTCATTTTTGGCTTTTGTGATTAAATTAATAAACAGTGTAAGTCTTTTTTTGTTTTCATGTCGTTGTTCTATATCAAAGTAAACGAAAATAAAAAAACTAAGACACAAAGCACAATCTCAAAGCGAGGAAATCGATGTGTACTCATGCATTATTTGTTCTATCAATCGATATCTCCTCATCACGCAGAACAATGAAAACTAGAAAGAATTTATTTCCAAGTCATAGATAGAATCCCTATTCATCTCAACATTACTCATAGATTAATATTTTTGACAAACATTCATGTGTATTAGAACGAAGAATTGAAAAAATAAAATCACCAACATATATAGAAGAGAAGAATGAACATCCACTTGTCTAGATGAGCAGAGGTTGAAGTCTTTGTTTCGTCAGTATCAAATGATATTTTGATTCATTTTTCATAGGTAATATTGGAATTAAAGCAAATTCCAGCTATTTGAAACCCATCTCTTGAATAAGAATGAAGATGATGAGTATGTTTAATTATTACATGAATAGTGTTTAATTTAAACTCGTACTAGAAGTCAAACCAAATTTTTTACTATTAGCATACAACCATCAATGTACTATCTATTGTTAAAACTCTAGTTCATAGCTGAAGGTAGGACACAAGATAACGGCGCAGAGAAATTTAATAGATTTTATCATTCTAAAATATGCAGCTTTCTGTGAAAATTTTTAACGCTTTCTACCAAAAATGTTCAATATTTTCTGCAAAATTTTTACAGCTGCTGGCTGAATAGAATTGTGGGGTCCGGAGGGTTAAGGGCAAAGACACGAATTGGTGAGAGATCGCCAGTCTTTGGAAAAACTGGATCACAGTCAGTATCGTTTCTCACTCCTGAAAACAATCGACAACCTTGGATCCGATACACATCCACACCATGACTGAAACTACTAGTCAATACTGTAGGTGAGAATGAGAGCGTCCTTTCCTCATTAACAACCTACACCCATACCTTTGTCTGATCAAGAATATTAAAATCGATTTTCTTCGACATTTTTTTCGCTATTCTTTCATTCGCTATGTTTTCTGTCACTCTAAATAATAGTATTCTAAAAAAGCATGCAAATAACTGATTCATTTTTCTCTTCATTCATACGAATAATCAGTCCATTGCACAATGTGGTTTGTCCTATTCCTCTCCTTTTTTTTCGGTCTATTTTAACATATTATCTTAAGGTGTGTATTAGTCAAGATTATTTATTCATTTTATTGTACTATTCTCAAAACAATCATAATCATTCGAGATGAGGAAAAGAAGTATTACAATGTTTTTGTACCCGTAAAAAATTATGAAGAATAAGTATTTTTACTTTGGAACAGTTATTTCGTGTAGCATTCCTTGAAAAATTGTGTCTCACATGTTTTCGTGTCAAATAAAAATTGCTCTGTATAATCATCATAAACTTGCGGAAGATGAAGTCTAGTAAAATTAGAATATGCAATAACCGAAAATCTCTGATTGTTATCATTCGAGTTTTGTTGTTATTCTTTGAACTTTTGTGGCTCTAAATTAATTATAGTTAGATCCAGGGTTGCCAGATCTTTCAGATTTTCAGAAAAATTCCGGATTTTGAAAATTTTTCCGGTTTTCGGAATTTTCCTGGTTTTTGGATGTGTTGTATCTCAATTATATTTTACTTGTTCGTTTACATTATAAACAAATGATTACTGATTTGATAGAGGTTTAGTGCTACCTTCTCAGGGCTGTCGCGACCGGGGGAGGGGGGACGGGGAGGTGACCCCCCAATCTTCGAAAATTTTGTTTTTTTTGCTTGATGGTTTTTAAAAATCCTTATTAAATTCTCAAAAATTTCAGAAGAATTTTCGAAAAATTTTCAAAAATTCTTCAAAAATCTTCAAAAATTTCCAAAAATCTTCGAGAATTTTCGAAAATCTCTAAAAGTTTTGAAAAAATTTCCAAAATTCCTCAAAAACTCGCGAAAAATTTCCAAAAATCTTCAAAAATTTTGGAAAAATTTCCAAAATTTTTTTCGAAATGCCGATAGTTTATAGAAGTTTTTGACAAATATTCGAAAAATTTTTCGACCCCCCAATCTTTAACCCCTCGCGACAGCCCTGTACCTTCTAGTGATCTACCTACTAGACTAATGGAATTATTTTTTCCACCAAAGACAATAAAAAGCGATAATTTGTATTATGGATTTATTTTTCTCTTACACTTTTAGAATGCTTGATAAAAACGAAGAAACAGAGATTTCAATAGAAAATCAATTATCACCAAAAGCGCAACAAACATCAGCTGAAAGTGATCGAAAACAAAAGAATAAACAAAAGAAAAGAAAAGGAATATTCAGGTCTGAATGGTTATATGAATTTACATTTCTAAAAAAATATAAACCAGATAACAGCCAAGTAACGTACATGGCATGTAATAAGCAATTGAGTGTTTCTATGTGGAAAAACATGATGTAGTTCAGTATTCAAAGACTAAATGACACTCTCAAAAAATGTTAACCTTCAATACTGATCGTCAACTGATTAGCACAATAATTAAACCAACTCCTGAAAAAGACGAGATAGCTGCTGCCGAGGTTAGAATAGTAGATCACCGTGTTCGACACGGAATTTCATATTTTGTTCAACAGTGTACAGCAGATGTTTTAAAAACTTCGTTTTCTTCATTACTAGTTGCTAAATCTTTATTATGTGAAAAAACGAAAGCTGCAACAATAGCAACAGATGTTTTAGCACTCTACTTTATACATATCATTTTGGAAGTAATCAATTTTGCTTTTTATTACTCTCTTGCATTTGATGCAAGCAATAAAGACAATTTAAAGACATATCCAGTTTTCTATTCAATATTTTTCAAAAGTTGGGGTCAGAAAAGTAACGATCCATAACTTTAATCTGTCATAATACACCAGTTCACATTCTTTTCCAGTTATCTTCGATTTCATCGATGATTCAAGTAAAACCTGCAATCACTATATATCGAAATACTCGTCAAATATTAAATAAATACGGATTAAGTATAGATGGTTGAACAACAATATGTGCAAACAATGCAAATGTCAACATGGAGAGCACCATAATATGTTTTCAATATTTCGTGATAAAACATTAGATATGGTCAAAGGTAATCTAACATGAACTCTCTCTGTCCTCTCCTCTACCTTATTATGGTTAGGACTAAATAAAATGAAGAAATAAGTTATATTGAATGAAAACTTGTACTTGACCAGGATTACCTTTGTTCCTTTGTATATTTTAGGTTCTTGCTATAATCATATTTTACATAGTAGTTTTAAACATTCACATAAAGTGTTACCAGTTGATGTTGAAAAGCATTTATTGAATATTTATAAGCATTTTTCCTGATCAGTTAAAAGAGTAGCTATACTTAAACCGCATTATGAATTTTACGAACAAGATTACATGTTAAAAAATTTATTTATCTAACATGACAATAATATCACTTCATGATAAATATTTTACTTGTACATGTCTATGTGATCCTGAAACATATAAAACTGCATCGGTTGACGTTATACACATTAATTGACATATGATTATACGTTTTTACTACTACTAAAGATTATTTTTTATCTTTTTATGACGATGATTATCCCAAAGAACTTCAAGAGTTCTTTTCATTTGACGAAGGACATTGTGTTCTTAGTTTATAGAATATATTCTCCTTCTTATTCAAAAATAAAATTTAAAATTACAAAGTTGATATTTATCTACTATTGGTTTACATCTAATTATAAAAGAGTTAAAAATGAATTTACAACAAAGGTTAACTTCGTTGCGTTTTGGTACAAGCTGTCAAGTAAAATTATTTCAAATAGAACTCAGTGCAGCTAATAAATTAACAATTTTATTTGCCTGCTTCATCGTACGAGTTATCAAATGTATTGATGAATATTGTTTGTTGAAGAAGAAAGACAAAAATGGAAAGGTAGTTGGACCTATACAGGTGTTATTCCATCATCGTGGTATGAACATACAAGTCCGAATGGAGTGTTGTCAGGAGCTACTGCAGGAATGTAAACCGAACTCGGCCCAATTTTTCGATCGCATCGTAACTGAAGTTGAAACATGGGTGCATCACTATGATTCGCTCAGCCGCCTGGAAGCTATAACCTGGAAGAAACTAGGAGAAGATACACCAATTCGACCCCATCAGCAGCGATCCACAGGCAAGATCATGCTAGTCATTTTTTGGGACATAGACGGGGATCTGCTCACCGACCATCTGACTCATGGGAAAACAATCGGTAGCTCCTATTATACTTAAATTATCGAACAGCTACGTGTTGCTATCCTAAAAAAAGCCACGACAAAATCAACCATGGAGTTCCACTTCTTCATGACAATGCGCCCGTCCACAAGAGCTATGTTGTGTAAGCTGCTATTCACCAGGCGGGTTTCGTCGAACTCAATCATCCTTCCTATTCTCCGGATATTGCACCTACGGATTATCACATGTTCTCACATTTACAGAAATTTCTTCGTGCCAAGGGTTTTGGTTCTGACGACGAAGTAATAATAACTGTTGAGGACTACTTAAGTAATTTAGATTCACAGTTTTTTTTTAATGGAATAAATAGTTTGCATGATTGTTGGCAGCGTGTGGTTGCTAACGAAGGTCAATACATTGAATAAATGCAACAGTTGTAATCCTATAGTTTCATAATACATAAGTTGCACGGACTTTCCGGACAACCCTATACATCGAACACTGATGGTTAAAATGCTGAAAACAACCATTTGTGACTATTGGGTGAAGTTTTTTTAATTCTATCTTTATCAATGAACAGTTAGGTTTTCGATCAGTCTTAATTGAACGATAACTGTTGATAATATCAGGAAACCGTGCTTTGTCATATAAAACACATACTAATCATATTAAGTCATATATCGAGTATCCTCGTCGCAATCTATACTGATGCAATACAAACCTACATTTTGAATCTCTCTTCCGAATGATCGAAAACCTAACTGTGAATTTATAAGGATAGAATTTAAAAAAACCTGACAAAATAGTTACAAATGGTTGTTTTCAGCATTTTTAACGATCAGTGTTGGATTTATATTTTTCGAATGATACAAAAGAAAAATTTCAGGCTCGAGCCAGAGATGTCCATCGCGGTTGAACCTCTGCCGCTGCCGCGATGGTTTTCAAAAAAGTGTTTCGATTTTCACTGCTGCAACTGTATTGGACCAGAAATATTGGTACTAGTCCATCATATTCATTCAGTCTCGGGGTGTTTCATTTGTAAACAATGAAATTCTATTAAATTCATGCAGTTTTTCAATGTCCTCGAAAAAAAATGCTGCCGCTACCGCGATGAGCTTTTAAAAACTCTGCCGCTGTCGCGCCGCTGCCGCGATGAGTTTTTAAGAAACCTGCCGCTGCCGCGCCACCATGGACATCTCTGGCTCGAACACAGCTGTAGATCTTGAGTTGGCAAATCTAGTGCACCCCTTAGAACTGAAATTCCATACATTTTTCAAAGCACTTTAACTTCTTTGAACTTCACTCACTGCTCATCAGATTTATGAGCAAGTTTTGTTAACTAGTACAGAGAAAGATACAGAATATTAGCTTCTTTCTAATGGTAAAACTAGCGGATCGATAGCTCTTTGTGTTGAAGAGATCTTCGACAAACAATCATCCTTCTTTTATTTTGAAATGGACATTAATTTCAATATTGGATTATTTCAAAATACGCTAGAAATTTATTAGCCTCTGGTATCATTAATATTTGAACTTCCATATTTAAATTGGATTTTTTCGACTATTACAGATGAATCTATTATGTTCTTTGCTTCCAAAAATGTTTTTTTTTCTATTTTGCAAAAAGAAAGTCAAAACTTTTTACTTTAAAGTCATTTTCATTACTTTCTTATCGGTTACAACTTGAAAGTCATTGCAACTCAAAAACCTAAACACCAGCAATCTAATTAAATGAACAGTATTTGCAATTTTAGCTTCATTTTGTAGAAGAACATTACTAAATGGTTCATAATCTGTCATTTGAGAAATAGAAAATTCAAATAGTATGGCGAACTGAAATCAAGCAAAAGGAATCGATTCACTTCATATAGAAGTGATGACTTGAAAATTCCAAACATATGTTATTTAATATTATAAAGGATATTTTTGTTTTCTCTTTGCCTCTATTAGGGAATATTAATAAACCAATTACGTCAGAAATTGTTGCTATTCGTTTGAAGACTTTCAAATAATAATCTTTGATTATATATTTTATTGGAACATTTGACCAATATTTCTAGAGGGAAAGTCGAAAAACAATTTTTACGATTGTAATAGTACTTGATAGTTCAATTTCGAAAATGATCAGTTCATCTCAACTGAATGGAATTCATCAATGAAATAAGTGACTATAGAAATCTTTTTTTTCTTAAGCGCTAGATTGAGTCGATTTGATATCCAGAATTATTAGAATCCTCTGATTTATATAAAGTTGTAGTAAATTTTTTTCGTTCTTTGTTTAAAATAAATTCGTTTGAACTGCTTTAATAGACAAATTATCAGGAACTAGAACACAGTAAAACATCACTCAATAATGTATAGACAAGGAAATAAGATACTTTCTTTTTATTATGGCAAAAATATTAGAACATTCAGCCATAAAACCACCAGTTTATATAAGGCAGCCGATTTTGATACTACATTCAAATAATATAGAAGAAAGAAATTGATGAATGACACTGCTGAACGTATCATTTTAACATAATGAACCGCTAAATTCAGACTCGAAAATTTCATAACTATCATTGACATTTTCTTTCACTTTCAACCGATGTTTATCTGATGGATATCGTTTATATAATGAACGTTTGTCGATAATCAGTTGAAAATTTATGAAAAGTCCCGTAAGTTTTATATACACATATTTAACACGTCTGAGCTTGTTTTATCAATAACATATAGAAGATAATATTCATTGTAGTTATTTTCTTTCGAACTATAGTGTACCACTTTAGATTCGATTTCTTGAAATTTAGATTTTTTTCTCATAATAATATATGTATGAATGCACTATGCAAAATATCTTATGTGTGTTTGAATGTCAATGAGATAGTGCATAGAACAAAATAGAATCAACATACTGTGTAATATCTATTGTGTTCTTTGCCAATATAATGACACCCCTTTTTGGCTCTCTTATCACTTGTTTCATTTCTTGCGTCTACTCTAAATGGTTGCCTATACATTCATTTGTATGGAAGTGTTCTCGATTGTTTTGTATATTGAGAGTATGGCACTAGAATTATTCTTAATTCACCCACAGCCTAAACATTTATGAGTCAATATTTTCATTATTTAGAGGAAAAGAATCGTGACGTATATGCTCTCAGAACATGTCTTACTCGATTTACGTTCTTAATTCTTTATTTCTCCTTTTTTCTTTCATTTTCTTTGATGATAACCATCATTGACATTATAATCAAAATCAAGAGAAATGATGATTAATGAATGAATATCGAATAAAGCATCCAAGTGATTGAGAATATATTTGAAAGGTATTTTCATTCGATATAATCAAATACAAGTTTTTCTAATCAAGTTGGTTTTGATGGCATGCAATTTGGTAAAAAAGAATTAGATAGACAATCAATGAGTTTGATTAAGCTAAGCGACAAAAAAACTGATTTTTTTATTTTTATTTTGGTTAATTTTCAATAAAAACTACATTAAAATCGTTATGATTTCAGTTGTTTTCGTTTGCATCAAATATATATATATAATTATCATAAAGATTTACAAATTCTACATTTGAAACAAAACATCCGATATTCTAGCTATGTACTGTACATGTATAAAATTTTTTCAATAATACTTTCAGGCTTAACGAAAACGTTCCTATTGTTGATGCTATGATAAGTCATCATTAGTGTGTAGATTTGGATGTGAATATAAGTTTGAATCCTTCGTCTACTTTCATCTATACCTTAATCTATGCAGTAACATGTACAAGAGCAATCTCATTGAGTTATTTGCACTTACGCACTTATCCTAGAGTTGTAATCTGTCAATATCGGTCGGTTTTCACTGATTGACAAGTATTTTATAGATATGTTATTCTTTTCTTTTGGACACTCTTATCATATTAATGAAGTACTGTTGTTTTGAAAAAGTATCTTCTATCTTCTTCTATTTGTCCACACTGTTGTATTTCTTCAATGGAAGTATATTTGACTTTTTAAAGAAGTTAAAACAAAACTACTACGGGAGTTAAACCTAACTCATATATATTTTGTTCAAGATTAAATTTAGGTTCAGATTGTCGTTTGAAACAGAACGTTAGGTTTTTTTGTAAAGATCGAGTGATATAGTTTAACATTTCGACTGTGACAATCACTTGATACATAGGTGACTCTCTCTCATTATGTAGAGATAGATATTTCAAATATTCATCATTGAGAAACAAAATATATTATAAACAATTGGAACATGATGATTAAGAATAACTCAATAAATGAGCCACTTTTTGCTTTTTTTTACCAGCCGAACAGGAATAGTTTAATAAATCCCAACCAGTTACAATCTAGCGTTGGCACCTATAATTTCTATCGGGAACCATATCAGTGAATTAGAAATAAGTAAGACTCATTGAAATATATGTTTTAGAAAAGAGACAACTGTGAAAGTCTGTAGGAACTCAGAACGATATTTTACTGGTATTATTTGTTTGATCGCCTGAAAAATCTTTGTAAACTTGTGGACTTTTATTCGTTTCCCAATATTGTGAAACACGATCTGAAACGAGTGTTGAAGTGTACAACCTGTCACAGACCATTGCAGACGCTAGTCAGAGACACACAGATCACGACATAAGTTGTTAATACACAACCACAGATCGCATAGCAGTAACGGCTTGTTACAATATACAAAATACTTCCTTATGTCGTCTCTTGAGGATTAAGCAAAAAGAGGATGACGACGAAAGCAACTACATCCTGTTTCACATTTTAGTCTTACAGGGATTGCGCTAACAGTTTGTTTTAAATCAATCAAGCCCGATCGGTCTAGAATTTCTTGAATTGTCAGAATTTGGCCACGTTCACACTTAATATTGATATTGTGCTGTATCTGGTGTAGCTAAGAACGTTTTAAGTTATAGCACTGATTTTATTAAGAAAATTATCTTTTTGTGTTACCAACTATTAAAATATTCTCTTTAGAGTTCGTCAAAAGTAGTTTTATTGAATATATAAATCCATTTTTCACTTGCACGTCTTTGAAAAGAGTTATTTTTCATTCATAAATTGAACACAAATAATTGATTAAAATAACTTATCAAAATAACGGTTTATTGAATATTTTTGCTAAAATTTGTGATTACCATAAATCGAGTTTTTATTAACATGTTAAAAAAAATCAATTTACTATGATGAAAAGCTAAAATTCATATGAAATATTGTTTTTATACCATAACAACAGACACAACAATTAGGCTGATAAATCAAACCATTATCGATTTATTTTATTCAATTTTTCATATTTGTCTAATATTTGAAAAAGCTTTAAAGTTCAAAGAAATTTTCTAGTGGGAACATTCAAACAAAATTGTTCATAAAAATAGGAATTTTTAAAAAGTTCCTCGGGCGAAAACTATCCTAAAATTATCTAATTATTAGACATTGTACCATTTATAATTCAAAATAAAATATTCTTTCTTGCTAACAATCATGAAAGTTATCAGTATAAAAAGAGCACAAGTGTTAACAGCATGCAGAAATTATACGAAAAAACTCAATCATAATAGAAATGATGCATTAGAAAATAAATTTAAAAAGAACTATTTATCAAATTAGTAGATTATTTACCAGTTTGAAACCGCAGCGTTATTTCTTTTTGTCGTTGAAAATATAAATAAATTATTATTTGTCTGCAACGTATTTCATACGAATATCGCACTAATACTTGTTGAGAAGAATAATTCATCAATTTTACTTTAGTTCAATACGGGATTTTTTGATTAAATAAATAAAAAGAAAAAGAATATAAAAAAAAATGAAAAAAACAAAATCCAAGGTTTTCAACGTTGTCGAGCTGCTTTAACTACTTTCCATTTGTTGTTTTTCACTGGTTTAATTGAGAATTCATGTGTTGTATTAAGAAGATGCACCATTGTATCATATGCACGTCGTTTAGCATCATTTTTTTTTGAATCCCATACATAAGCCAACATGAGATGACCATCAAGTAAAAGTGAAAAATACCATTGTTTCTTAGTACCAATTTTTCTTTCGCGAGCAGTTTCTGTAATTGATATTAATGGTGGAATATTAAGAATTGATGTTATTCGAGAATATTCTTCACCAACACGAATACCATATGAATAAAATCGATGTTGAAGTGTACGAATTTGTGTCAAGAAAGGACGTTGATCAACACGTCGAGTACTATGTACAAAGAGAAAAGAAAAAATAATATTCTTTTATTTTTTAATTCAAATTAATCTTGTCATTTACCTTCCTTCTTCTTCATCTGTCACATCAGAAATGGCTCCTAATTGAGAAGCATGATCAATTGGTGCACATCGTTGACGATTTTCATGTTGACAATCATCTATACCACTAGTAGTTGTCGGACTAAATGTGTCAATATTATTCGGTATGTTTGTCTAAATATATAAAAACAACTTTGACTGAAAAGATAAACTATCATTTTTACAGATAAATAATGTTGATTCAAACGACAATCTTCAAATCTTATTTGTTCAAGAGTATTCTAGAATAAATTAAATTTTAACGTTGAAAGTAAATCATTAAATTTATTTAACTTACAGTAAGATTTTGAATTATTGATGATGATGGATATTGACGAGTCATCGCTGGATGACCAACTGATGGTGTCGATTCTAAAAAATCCAAACTTTTATATTTTATCAAACAAAATATTTAGGAATTAGAACTAGAGCTCATCGGATTAGTCCTGGGTTTAGGTCCGAAAACTTTGGTCGTGATAGATTCCACTCCTACACATTTCTCAGATGAGTTATCTAAGAAATGTGTAGAATGCACTAGTGACCTAATACAAAAATCCGAAAAAAGTTTTCGTATCCTTGGTGTGGCTACCCTATTCCAATAAAAATATTTTACTAAAAGTATCAAAGCACGGTTCAACTGGTTCGGGCCCGAAAAATGTTCAAAAATTCGGGTACAAGTGTGGAATTTTGGACCTTACGAGCTCTAGTTAGAACCTGGCACGCAGCCACTGTTGGAGTCAACTAAATTTTTTACAGAAAACTCAGTTTTAACATATGAACTTTTTCAATAGCAGATTTTGTTCTCTGATATTTATTGTACAAACTGATGCATTCTTGAGGTCTTAACGATGTCTTATCAAGGCATATGAACATGAAAGAAAGTTGGAATTGACTTTGACTCCACATTTGTTTCGTGCCTGGATGCCTTGACGAGACATTACTCAAACTACCAAAATGCACTGATGTGTACAGCAAATATCAGAGAAAAAAAAAAGCAGCTATTCAAAAAAGTTCTCATGCTAATGCTGAAATGTTGGCAATAGATTTAAATGACTGCATGCAGGACTTCATTAGAAATTTATTCACTTACGAATCGAACTTGATCCAAATGTAGTTGGTGCTACAGATTGAAATATATCATTTAAATTGAGTGGGTCATTACAAATAGATGGACCTTAATTAAAAATTATTTTAAAAAATAAAGATTATAATACAGAAAAGAAAAAAATCACAGCAATACCATCTGATAATGATATTGAATTCCATTTATTATTATTGTTTTGTAACACTGATGGTATAATAAGACGTGAATCATTCAGTGATGGTGGTTGAATTAATCGAGGTGGTGTTCCAATCGATGGTGACATATCTATATAAGAAATTATATTACTTAAACTAAAGATTTAAATTTACTTTGATGTAATATAAGATTAACATGATACATTTCACATTGTGTTACTGCAGATATCATTGATTTTTGCATATAAGTTGCTGCTAAATGACGAATGATTGGTGATTCATGTCTATGAAATAAATTCAAATAAAAAAAATCAATTATAGATTTCAAAATTTACGTTATCGACACTGTTAATTTTGATGATAATTTGACAACTGGTGATTCACATGAAAGTGTAACCATACATCGATATTGTTGTCGAAGACATCGAATAAAATAAGCCTAAAATCAATAATTTTTATATTAATATAATTAAATGATATTTAATTTTACTAAATTTTCAAAGACATAATTCGATACATTATATCCTTTAATACCATCAAATACATATCCAATAATTATTGTTGTTTGATACTAAAAGAAAAAAAATATCATATCAATGAAATATTACGAAATTTTAAAAAAATAATGAATTACTCCTTGATCGATAATACTCCAATTTCCTTGTCCACTATTATTTTCGTCACATTCTCGTTCTCTTGATAAATATGTTGTTACACATCGTTTAAATGCTTTTTAGAAATAAAATGATTTTGTTTTTCTATTAAACCTATTTAAAAAAAAATTTTTACTTTCAAATGAAAATGCATCTTGAGTTGTAACATTTAAATGAAGTGGACGTTTATGATCAAGCAATTGTCGTAATTCCGGTGGAATATAAGTACCATCGAGACGAATCGATACGACACAGTGCTGATCAATCTATAATTGAATTTATTATTTTATATTATATTTCAATGAATTATACTAACATAATCAAGAGCTTTAGCAGATAATAATTTGAATTTGTCCTTGTCCGACAGACTATTGATATCATACTACATAGAATAAAAATAAAGGAAATAAAAGTAAACAAATAAAAATGAGGAGAAAAAATTTACAATATGTGTTTCTCTCAATGACATCGACGACGGAATTTCTCCCGATGCACGATGTGAGGAGTTTATCGAATGCATCACTAGTAAAAGATTTATAATAATAATAATAATAAATAATTTTTAGTTTTCGAAAATAAAATGTTCACTCTGATCGAGACTGGAATTGTAGAAGATGATAATGACACAAATAAGACTTTGTTTTAGGAAGATCTCTTTTTTTCGAAATCGAAGATCAACAATAAACTGTTAGACTGAATAAGCACAGACAACTCGTCACCGCCGCTGGGGGTGATCGAGCGTCGAGTTATAGGTAAAAATGGTGAAATAACGGCAAGCACACATCCGAACAACGAGAGAAGGAGAGAGAAAACCATATCGTTAGAAAAAAGACGACCGCCCAGCAGCTGAATGTGTGTATTCGTCGTAGAAGGAATAAATATTATCCAGGGATTGATTATGTATCTATTCTGTATCTGTCCTCGTTTATTCTATTTCCATCGAGAAAATTTGAACTAGTGACAGTACGAGTGCATTTATATGATAATAAAAAAATATCGAGGTTAAATATTTCAAATCATTTGAATAAGTGATACACAGTTCATTATAATAAGTGAAAGGAAAGGTCAAAGGATCTACTGCATAGTCTATAACTATAGCATATACGTCGATATGAACAATTAATGAACAATAAAATTCAAATTTCTTAAAGTTTATTATTCATAAACACATTATATATATTTTTTTTCGTTTATTTTAAATAAACTAGTCAAATACCAACAATGCCTAAAAAAAATACGTCAACTATTTGCACTTGGTGTATCTAAATATGATGTTTCTTTATAGTTCGTACGATTAGTCCACATAATTAAGTCTCTTTATAATAAAAATATTGATGAATTTAAAAAAAAAACATTTAAAATTAACGAAATTGATTTATTTTCAATGTATTTAATACCTAATGTTTTTTGGATCATGTATTGTTACGTTTCTGCTATGGCAAGTATATATTCATTGATAAACTTTTAATAAAAACATAAAATTTAAATGAATCCTAAATATTAAACCACATAAAGCCTGGCGCAATTTTTTTTACAAATCAAGATCTCCAAAATATTATTGACACTGAGTTAAGTTTATAAGAAAAAAAGTTATTTTATAAAGAATAAGTATTATTTGGTGCCAGTTGTTTTAATCGAATCGATGGTTTTATTACCAGTTTGAGATCGAGAAAGAGCAGCAAGTACAGTTAGTTTAGTGCCTAAGCGTTTGAATGTATTTGGTGTTTTACCATGTTGTAAATGTTCTGCTGTTATTAATTTTGGTATTCCTGCTTTAGGTCTTAAATCTGGATCAAATAAATTGAAAATATTATGAACATTAGTTTTAGAATTTTCACATTGAAAAGAAATTTTTGTTGTCGTAGGATTTCGAAAAGTGGCAGATTTTCTTAGAGGATTTATACGTGGATAACGTTGATTTATATATTGAATAAGACGTGTTAAATCTGATGATAAATGTTTTTTATCAAGCATTTTTAAAATTAATGAACGAATCGATCCTGAACGATCTTGTACAGCTTGTGGAAAAACATTTTCAAAAAAGTTCATATAAGAGTGATGTTGAACTGTTTGATGTGGAGATTCTGATCGAGGAGGAAGAGTTTTATGAAGCTGTATATGGAAACGAGCTGATTCACGAGTCAAACAATGATCTTGAGAATATAAACGACTAAAAATAATGCAATTCAATATCTTTATTATTTATTCAAGTAAAAAACAGACTTATTTTGAATCGTTTTTAAAAATTCTTTATGTTTTGCATCGATTTCAATATAACCAAGCATATTTGTTAATTGAATATAATCCCGAACAAATGGTGATGCATCTGTTCTAGTTAATAAAGTCAAAACAAGGTCATATCGTCCACAAAACATCGCTAGAAATATGAATAAAAATGTCAATATCTTATAAACAGTATCTTTAAATTTTACCAAAGAGTAATGGTGTAAATCCAAAAACATTTCGTTCATCAATATCAATACCAAATTTAATAAATTTCTCAATTAAAATATTCATAATTGTCGTATCATCTTTTCCATAAATAACAACATAATGAAGAATTGTATTACCTTGTTGATCTTTCGATCGAAGATTAAGATCTAATGATGTTTCATTTAATAAAAAATCAAATAATTTATAACGTTGATAACGAAGTGTATACATAAGAACATTACAACCAAATTCATCACATACATTTGGTGAATAATGATAACGTGATGAAAATAAAAGTTTCATGGTTTGATATGCATAATCTTCATCAGGATAAATACATAATTGTATAAGTACTGGTATTGGATGTAAATTTTTTAATTGTGTTGAAGATGATGTAGATGATGAATGAGGACTTTTAGAGCCAGTACTACATGATAATCGTCGTGTTCCTATACGCGAATGTGTCAATGGACGTAAACATGGTAAATTCGGATTAATATCCGGTAGATTCATGTGTTAAATCTTGATAATATTTTTGATCTAGTTGCTCAGAACAAATATTGTTTTATTATACTCTTATTACTTTTTGTGATCTAATTGCTTTTTGTTAAGTATGAAATCGAATGTAACTTTTAATGAACTCTTGTCGATACATAAACACCGTCAATTTGCTATTGCTCGCTGTTTCTAGTAGTGGAAAAATTTGTTATTTGATGTGAATTTCTTTTTCTTCTTGTTATATTTCTTGTCGTTCGCTTGTTGTTCGTTAAAGTCGTATATAGACATAGAAAAGAAAAAGAGATTTTCAAGTGTTGATTAATTTTTAAACATGTCAATCTATTGAGTATTACTTCTGTTTGTCATCGAATGCAAATAAAAAATGTCCATGGTGCAGTAGTTTTCTTTCTTACTTGAAATTTCGCGACGGGATATTTAAAATGAAAGAAGAAAAATAAAAATAAAAATATACATTTGATTCAATCGATTTGAAATGTTTTTAAATATAACCAAACAACTGTTTTCTTATTCATGAAAACAAGATCAGCTTATGTTATAAAGAATCATTACAACTGAAATCTGTTTATCTACTGATGTTGACTATTTGCGTTCTAGGCATTTGTTTAATTCACCCCCACATACTAATGTATTACTCCTTTAAATAACGTTATTTT
>CAJNOP010000060.1:197350-265558 GCA_905250075.1 Rotaria sp. Silwood1
TGAAACCTAACTTAAACCTAGGAAAAAGATAGATCAATCCAGAATAATCATATAATAATGACATTGACGCCGACATGAAACGAGAAAACATAAAGTAACACAGTTAATTACAGAAATTTCCCTAATTTAATAGCAGGAGTGCAGGAAAGACATCATCTTAACACAAAACACTTGTTTGATTGATAACAGATCTTCTCTTCAACACAGCTTGAATGAATTCTCGTTAACTCTTTCCTAAGCTTTTATTGTCAATTTCTCGGTTCTTTATGTACCAATAGCTATTAATATTGGTTGTAAGTCAATGTTTTGTATTTCTAAAAGTTCATTTGAATACATTATTGATATGCATTAATTTTCTTATCAACACTATATATTATTGTCCTTCTAATGATTCAAAACGCGAATGTATCACAATGTAAATTAGCAAGAGAAGCACTTTTGCCTCATTTTTTCTTATGTTGAAAACATTCAGAATACTTTGATAATGAAAAAGCATATGGTCTTAAATATAAATATGTTATTAAGTAACACCACACTATGTTTCATTAAAAAACTGTAAGTAGTCGTGATTGATTTAATTCACAAAATAGATAAAAGTTGGATATAAAAAAATCGTGAAAACATGAATTTTAGTACTAACCCCTATGTAGTGAAAGAGATCACAACTTTTGACACAACTATTCTCTCATAGTTGTCCGTTGTCTCTTCATTCCGATTGCCTTTAAAACGATCAGGTTCCCTTGTTTCTTTCATTCGTCTTTTTCTAACTATCTTAAACGTTTAGATGATAAAGTATCGAAAGAGGTTCCCTTCATTTTCATTGTGAAATACATATATTTCAATTTTAAATAGTATCAAATAGTTTTATTCGGAACAATCAGAGCATCACAGTATATATCGAGATAATGAGTTCGTTCCAGAACTTATGTAAAAAAAAGATTTCTACTAAAAGATAGGAAGTTGATGAGCAATAGATGCTCGTTTACGATAAACTTCAGTTACTTGTACTGCAGTATACTTTTCATTAAGCGATTCAATGAGCAAGTTCCTTCATATCATCAATTTCTGTCATTTCAAGATCAAGTTTTGAAAGTATTCAACATTGAGATGGAACTAATTTTGAGTTCTTTGAAGAATTTTTCAGAATTTTTTCAGATAATATCCATACTTGTGGAGTTAAATTATAAAGAGATGCTCGTTTTCGAGTAGTCTTTTCTCTCAAGATTGTAATGAAATCATTGAAGCTATTATTTATTTTATCTTTAATAATTGAAGAAAAAAGATAAAAGCAACATGAATTTGGATGTTTTTCAAAATGAATATATATTCGACTTAGATTTTAAATGAGTCTCTGGATAAACAACCAGAAAAAACAGCAATTTATGATGCCAAGCGATTATTCAGATATATAAATAAGATTTGATAGTGTGAAGGTCGCTAAACATGCGGAAGAGTCCTTTAAGTAAAAATATTCAAAAATATGCATATTTTCTTTATAAGATGCACCAGAAAAATCATGTAGAGAGAATGCATAAATCTCATTTGTAGAAATTATCTTCATTCATTAACCACAATAATATCTATTAACTTATCAAATTTGAGTTTTTTCTTACTTTTAAATCATCAATCAGATACTGTTTTTGTTTGAGGAAAGTGAAGAGATTGAAACTTAAACGTCATTTCTTAGTTTAATCCTTGTTTAGAAGTCATGCTGATTATCTATTTATCAATTATTTCTCTTTGTCATTTTTATTACTCTCTCTTTGTGCTTGTATTTTGTAGATGCATAATTAAATATACCTTCCTTTTTTTCTGCTTTTGCTATAAACATTTTCACATGTTCTAATGAAAGTGCACATAGTCAATACTGTCGTATATTTAGAAAATCGAATATGTGCTGAATGTGACAATATTTTTTGATAAAACATGAATTTACCTTTATATCATCTACACGAAAGGCCATGTCTTTTCACTCGATGATCTTAGACAAAAAATAAAATATGTAGTTTTTTTCATTTTCAAGCTTTATTTGTTTTATGTCTCTGATTTCTAAAGTACGTAACACATCTCAAAAATTATAATCTCTAGTTCAAAAAAAAATATAAAAAATCTATGCTAGCATTCATATAACAATTATGATTGCAAATAAAAATTTCAATCATGTGTTAGTTGGTTCAACATGAGAAAGCGAAGATTCTTTATAAAATCTTTGTTCACGTCTTATGAAAAGGTTTTAAATATGTTTGTCATATTTTCTATTCTGTCTTCGATAAATTTATTATAAAATAATTATGACTTACAATGTTATGTTTTGTAGTTGCAAACAACTACTTCAGACAAGATTCAAATGAATGTATTTATAATTTGATTCAATAGATAATGAGTATTCATTCATTTTCTTCAGTGCATGTTTAGCAGTGACATGGAAACAAGACGGCAATAGTAACAACTGGATAGCTTTCAATATTCCGTGTTACTATCAAACAGGGACTGCAGAGCATGGATACATAGTCAACACCATTATTCTTTCAATCAAATTTTAGATACACTCCTTTGAAGATTGTCTGAAAAAGTTGTTTTCAACAACGAAGTATTACATTGTAAATTTTAATTATTATATAATAAATTTATCAGAAAGAGAATTGAAAACCCGACAAACAAACATATTTGTTAGGAGTAGTATTTTATCTTTACTTTAGTCAGTAAAGTAAATTAGCTAACTTTACTTTACTGGTTATATAAAGTAGAGTAGAGTAAAGTGAATTAAAATACTTAAAATAAATTGTTGATTTAATAGCCCAATATTGTACACTGATAATGGTGCTGCGTCATTAGCAATCAATTGTGTTAGATTACAAATAATATTAAATTGTATTTAAATCCACTTTACTTTACCTTACTTTTTCAAAGTAAAGTCAAGATAAAGTTCTAATCTGGTTGATACGCGTACTCGGAAATTTTATCATTTCGAAAATGTTGGTATTTCGGATGATTGTTCTGTTAATTTCTTTCTCTCAATGAACTCTTATATATGCTGTTGAGTTGTGTTTACACTTACAATTCAATAAGCTCATACTTTTCAATATTCATCCTATTCTAACTCGGCTAGATCAATAACACCACTATCCTACTGATTGACACCTACGATGAGTTCCTTTCACTGCATTTAATACCAAAACCCTCCATATTTAGACTAGTTAGATTACTGATATCTCTTCTTTCTTTGCTAGGTAAACTTCCTTAATGTCTTTTGACTTCCCTCACTCCCGTTTTTATGGAAACTTATGTCGTAATCCAGGCTTCCCTCTCTCAGTTGCTAGAGTCTAAGAGAGAGGAGTCACAAAAAGCTCGATTTAAAGTTCTATGTACTATTATTTTCGAAGAAAATATCGATGAGTTCCACAAAAACAAAGATTGTTAGATACGTTTTCCTGGCAACGGAAACAGGAGCGTCAATACTAACAGTGCTTTAATCATTTTGGAAGTTTCTAAAATCTCCTAAAGCATTCTATGAATATACGATTTCTACTGTAGATTCTAACAAGTCTAAATATTGCAAATTTTGGTATTTAATGCAGTGAAAAGATTTTATTGTACATGATATTCTTGATCCATCAAAGCTAGCATAGAACGAATATAGAATAGTATGAAGTAATTGAAATCTACTTCTAGACAAAGTTCAATAATATACATAAACAGCTTTCCAGAGAAAGGATGTTGTGCTCAGAAATCTACTCAAAGATGAAATCAATGTGTATAGTAGGTTAATATGGTGATTGAAATGACAAAACAAAAAATAAAATGATATTTGCCAGTTTCAATATCATGTATCGTATATATTATCATTAGAA
Organism: Rotaria sp. Silwood1; assembly: GCA_905250075.1. Classification (NCBI taxonomy): domain Eukaryota; kingdom Metazoa; phylum Rotifera; class Eurotatoria; order Philodinida; family Philodinidae; genus Rotaria; species Rotaria sp. Silwood1. The sequence continues at coordinate 201,202 of CAJNOP010000060.1, forward strand.
GAAAAAACAGTTATGTATTGAAGATGTAATCTAACAATATAAATAATTTCTTTTTCAATATAATGTTGTTACACGAATCTAATAAACAGCTCGAATAGTAATTAATTACAAATAGATACATTTTCAAAGTGATAAAATTTTAGAGTGCGCATACCACCTATAAAAATTGTTATTATTTTGATCTCTTCATTTGTTTAACATTTTTTAAAATAAATTCTTTAAATCTCTCAGACAATATAGCATAAATTTATGTCAGTTAGAACTTATGAGTGCTACACTTAGGCTTCTAATGGGATCGCGCTGATAATCATTTTTTTTATTAATATTGAATGAAAGGTTCAATGAAAAAAAAAAAAGATGTAATTCATTCTAGAATATTTCAAAGGATTTATACAAAGTGTTTATAAAATATTCAAAATCGATATGCAGTATTAAAGTTGAAGAAATTCGTTTATGAGATTGTAATGGTTTTAACTCAAGTCAATAAATCCTTCTTTCATCTATAAGCTAATCTATTTATTTATTGATTTTGTTTCTATTGATAAATTAAAGTTAGTTTTTATTAATAAAAATAAAATGCTTAATAAGATATGTTAGTAAGAAAAACTTAAAATTCTGTTTTAAAAGTTTATTTTGTTTGTTAATATGATCAGGTATGTGGTCGTCGTTCAAATATGTGATCTAATTGAATAGCTTGATCAAAACTCGTAATTCGTCCTTTTTCAGCTTCGTTAACTAATGCTTTAATCTCGGGTCGAGTCAATAATTCCTTATAAGCGCTATAAGATGGTGTAAGACCACGTAAATTAAGTGTAATTTTATTTATTTTTTTCAATTCAGCATAAGCTCGATCCATTGTTCCAATCAATCGTTTTTTATTCAATAATTCCACACCCGTTTTATCGTGCCGACCATCTTCAGCAGCTAATTCTTCAGGTGAATACATATTAAAAATAGAAAGAAGAAGATTAGTAACATGATAAAGAACGAATCGTTCACCAAATTGAAATCCTATAATAAGAAACAATGTGCCATTAGAAAAAAAAACAGCATTTGTTTATTTTACCATTTTCAAAATTCGGCAAAACAAATGGATGAGCATGTGCTTCAATGTTAACTACAGATAATTGTTGATGATCATCAATTTTAAGTATAGCTGCAATATTATTATATGTATCACAATAATTTGGTGCCGAAAATAGCGAAATAAGTACAGGAAATTTAGTACGAGATGATTTGCGGAAAAATCGTACACCATTTTTTTGTACTTCATGTCCACGTATAATCGATACAAGATTATTTCGCAGTAAAAAATCTCGACAAGCATAATAGGAAAAAAAATGTGCACATCCACGAACATTATTTGGTTTAAACTCTGGTTGTTGATCATCAATATCATCAAAATTTTCACTTGGATCAGACCAAAGTAAGTCACATAATGGACCTGAATCAGGAGTTTCGACAAAACGATCAAGTTTTTCAATATCTGATAAAATACGAATATTAGGTGATAAACCACCATGCATGCATAGAAAACGTGAATCAACCAGAGCGCACACTGGTAATGTATCGAAAGCTCTCATGCAAGCCTTATACAATGACCGTGAACGATATTTTCTTTCACATTCCATCTTAAATTGAAAGGCTTTTGCCATTTGACGAGTTTCATGATTTCTTTGAAAAAACAAGCGAAACATTTTTTTTAGTAACAAATACATGTACACAAAAGAAGTCTAATTCGAAGGAATGATATGTACAAATTTCCGATGTCAAAAGGTATTTGACAGTATTTTTACCTATTCTAAATTTCTATTACATATTTATCTCATGCCAACTGTAAATATCGACAAATATTGAGCAGTCTTTAGCAACAAATAACCGTTTTATCGAATGCGGCGAATGATACTTTTTTTTGTTCTTCAATGAAAAAAAATCAAGTGAAAGAAAAACACTGAATAAATGAAATAGATAATCAACTCGAATAAGATGGCAATTTGTTTCTTTTTTCAATTTGAGCAATTTCGGGCCATTATTAGTTTGGCACACACTAAATCGTATTACAAAGAAAAATTTTAACATTAAACCATGCTGCGTCTAAAACACATCATACAAAATTGATCGGTGTCAAACACTAACACATAGTCGACATTTTTGACTAAATATTTTCTATTAACATTTTGCTTCTTAAATCATCTGATAAAACTTTTTTTGCATTTTTTATAAACTTTAAGTTAAATGATTATCTTTTCTTTTCTTAGTTCTTCATACAAGTCATTTACACCTAGTTCTTTATTCGCTTCCACAAGATAATTTCGTTATTTGATTTCTTTTAGATATATTTATATTTTAAGAATCTCAAGAATAAAATTATAATAAAATAATGTGAGCTAAAAGAATACAGCACTATAACCTGATCTATTCGTAAGAGTTTTCCCAAAAACATTTGAAAAACAACCGTCTGAAAGGAATAAAGAACTCAAAACTTGAATTTTCAATTAGTGCACTACAAATGCCCTTTTTCTCTCATGACAACCATTACAGAAATGTTTTTTTTTTTAATTTTTATATAATTATGTATGGTCAAACAAATGTTGTGAAATTTCGTTTCGGAAAAAGAAAAAGAAACATACCCTCGAAGTAAATTAAAGTTTTGTGGATAAGTCACTTTGAGTGCAAACAATAAAAATACACATTCACATTCAAATAGTCCTCGATCAACGTAATCACCTAAGAATAAGTAGCGTGTTTCAGCTGGATCACCACCAGCTGCTAATATTGTTAAAAGATCATAAAATTGTCCATGGATATCAGCGACAATCGTTATGGGTCTTTCAATAAATAACATATTAGGTTCACGTTCGAATATTTGTTGCGCAAGATCAATAAGACGTAAAGCACATTTTTCATCAAGGCGACCTTCTGCTAGTAAATGTTCTCTTAAAAGAGGAATAGATGGCAAACCAGAAGATGAACTAAATAATTGATCTTCAGTTAATATACTAGCTCGAGGATACGGAACCGACTTTATTGGACGATCAGGAGGAAGATAATCCATTAGTTAACAAGTGAAAATTATTAGTATGATTTATCAAATTATAATGTATAATACGTATATTTACGATATAATCTAACGCGCAAGACGACGGCAAATACACTTGTTTATTTGATTTATATTATGATTGTTCTGTTCTCTTCTATGATACAAAAAAAACGACTCTGTTCTTTTTTTCTTTTGTACTTTCCTCCTTTATCTTTTGCATGCATGCAAAAGAAAAGACATTTTTATTTCTTTTTTTGCTTTTTATGTACAGGTGGTGCAAATAAATGAAAGAAACAAGATTGATTGTTCTACTACTTATTGATTTGATCAACATTGAGAATAATGACAACTATATTGGAGACTAGTCGAATTGAATTTTTGTAAAAAAAAAGGAACCAAATCCATTAGCCTTGAGTCGCTTCAAATGATTTGGAAAAACATTAGGTGGCCTATGATAAAAAGAACAATATATCATAGAAAACAGACCAATACAAATTTTACTACATTTTTTTGAAATCGGTATCATTGTATTTTGTTAACTAGAGAAGCTTCATAATTGAATTAACACTAATACAATCAACGTATGTTATGCAAATGTTGACTTCATCTATTTTTATCATTGACTCTTTTTTACTTAATTTTTTTGTATTTCTGCTCAATTTTTGTTGAAATTCTTCAGTTATATTTCTTTTTGACCAAGGTAAAATCAAAATTTTCTAATCACATTCAAAGTTTCGTCATACGATAGGATCTAATTCAATGAGAATAAATTTTTCAGACCAATAGTGTTGATAGAATTGCAAGAATAAAATCACATTCGAAAAGATGAGGAAGTTATTCGTTTATGAAAGATATTGAAAGGTCTGCTATTCTAAATCTTGTCTTTAAAAAAAATGAATATAAGTGGACTTGTTTTATAGACCGTTCTGACACTGTTTTCTCTACCATGATTTTGTTTGACGCTTTTTTTTAATGTGAGTTCAAGATTTGTAGTCAGTAAACAATTACAAACTTAGAAAACTACCGAAAGACAAGTTTCCATATTGAAACTTTGAGTAATACTCGACAATTGATCATATAAAATGCTTGCGTAGGAGGAATGTTTTAAAATAAAGTCAGTGAATTACTGTTTATTTTATTTTCTTAAGAAAAGCTCTCAAGACTAATTTTACAATTATCGGCATACATTCAAAAAAACAAGCATTTTATGGCATCGTAGATTTTATTCTATTCATATGATGATTATCAATGTCAATTTTAAAGAATTTATGGGTATTCGGATCTTACATTCTTTTGAGTTCATAATTACTATTTTAACTTGTAAAATTCTGATTAATGATGCAGTTAAGAAAACGATCAGTGAAAACAAAATCAATCAAAAGTTTTTTTGTTCACTAACATCTATCGCTTCCCACTACGGCAGATTGAATAAAATATATATATTTACTTATTGACTTTTTTATCAACCACATCATTATTTACTAAATAATATAGAACATGAAGTATTTTTTGTCCGATAATTTAATGGAGTTCATCATTCGAGAAATTGATATCGGCTTTCCCAATAAGAAGTGCTTCAATCTCTTTTTCTCTCATTATATGTACAATGAAAGCATCACATACTATCTTGAGAACTCGAATTAGACGCAAACAGCTTTGCTGTTGCGTATTGAGTCAATCTATGTGCCCAATATTGGCAATTCAATTGTCAGTATCTTCAGCTTCAATACTGCTTATGTCGATATTTCGATAGAATGAGTCGTCAATGTTTTCATTAAAATGATACAAAAAAACCTGCTGAAATCACGTACCATATTTCAGTGCGGTCTAGACCAACTGTTAAAAACGTATCACGAAGACTACTTCTGATCGAAGTTTATTTGACCATGATGACATCTCTTTAATCATCAACTTTTACTGTATTGCGACTAGCATTAGGAATAATATCAACCAAATTGGTTATCAGTAACTTTTATTCTGGACGAACATTTGAAGTGAACGTTACTACCATGTGAAAAAAATACACACTCGAAATATATTTTAACAAGTATTAATGGTAATAATAAAGTGATTAATTTCAAGAACAACTGCAGCATAAGAGTTATTTTACACATATGAATTACGTTTTTCTTTTTATGAAGAAGGAGAAAACGAAACTCATTTTTCCTAGACTGACAGAAAGGCCCGATAAGAGTACGAAAATAAATGAGATCATATACAACTAGAGGTAGGATGAGTACAAATACAACAAGTAAAAGTGTTTTAATGGTACATTAAAAAGTGTATTCGCATTTCAACTATTCTTTTCATAGATATCATTTTTCTTTTGCTGGTAGGGGATGAGTATGGACCTTCTCCTACCCGTATCCACATTGACGCTCAGACCGGTACAAACGTTGACACACAAGGCGAAGTGCCTATTGTGAATGGTTGACTACTGTTCATAATTGTGTGGAAACTGTGCAGTGTTGGACCCACTGCTCAATGAAGATTCATTTTTTATATAAAACTTTTAGATATAATGAAATCTGTTGACAACATCGATCCATTGGTTAGCATGATGATTCGAAAGACAGGTCCTAGCTTCTTGGCAATATTGAAAAGAGCTGTACAATATTATTACCTAGCCGCTATAAGCTGCTAAAAATAGGCTAACATGAAGCTTCAGAAGAACCGCGAGTCTTTGAAATATCTCTATAATTGAAGATTTGAACAACTACTAATAAGACAATGACGATACCGATCTAAACTATAGCCGTGATAATGTCATTGCAGAAATCAAGCTGTCTTTAGAATAACATATTTAATCTAAATAGTCTCTTTTATACATTAATAAGACGATCGCAAGCATTCTTCTTGTTTATCGTTATCTTACATTGTCTTTTGCAACTTCATGCCTACGAGAAATGCAAGCATTGAACCCTAAACTGAAACAGTTACTGACAAGGCAGTTCGTTGTAAAATGAAAAAAAGAACAATGTTCACAATAGCAATGTAACTAACAAATAAGTTTCACTATATTATTACAGTCTATGAGTGTCTTGTAGTGACCAAAAAACAGAATTTTGGGTGTGACTGTGAATGAGATGTATATATATTCATTTATATTAACTCTCACTTTTAATGAGTCGAGCTATGATTGTGGGGCATCATATTGCTTGGGTCATGAAAATTATTTTGCTATAAATATTCAATACAATATTATCGATGGACATGTTCAGATTCAATGGTATCAATGAAAGACTATCAATGGTTATGCAAACAAAGCAAAGTGACAAGGATCAGTGAAAAATGTGCTGAATTTTTATCGTTCAAAGTGAAATCATTTTAATTACATGTCTATATTACACGTCAACAAAATAAATTGTTTGAAGAATCGAAGCTAAATGTGAATAATAATGAGATCATTATTCGAGTTGATTCTAGTGAAAACTCTGAAATTAACAAGCAAGATGGTATTGCAAATCGGTCTCCATATTTACAGCTGATGCCTGGTGTGATAGAGATAATTATTCATTTACATTAATTTCAAACAATATTAGTCATGACAAGTATTGTGTTAGCAGTTGCATTATTTATATCATCAACAAATTGAAAACAACATTTATTATTATTGTAAGAAAACCGGTTTTTTGGCGATGCTGCAGTCAGTGAATTTAAACAACCATACTTATTTCGAAATTTATCTTGAATGTGAAATGAGTACAAATTGATTGTTTCGTGGCACCTTTTTGCAACTAGTCATACCAAAGACATGGTGGATGGATTTGTTAAATTGTTAAGAGACTTGTTGAGCAACAAGTATCAACCAAGAAATAAACCTGTGACAATGGTACTGATTTTAAATCAGTAAAGCATATTAGTAAAAAACCAAGTTTTCTATGCTGCAACATAACAATATGTTTTTTAAAACCATTCTAAGTTTGTTATTATTGTTCTTGGTTGAATAAATGTTATGGTGATTTATGAAGTGACATCGATTATTTTATGTCTGATGATGAACTTGTCAAGGTTCAAAAATTCACAAAGAACTGAAGTATTTTATTGAAAAGTGATCTATGCGTTTTTTTAGTTTGTTTTCGTAAGAAATAAAAAAAACATATCGTTATGCTGTACAATTAAAACTTGATACTAATTTTGTTGAATATTGTAAAGAGAAAAAACAAAACCATAGCAAAAAGATATTGATGAATCTACAACAAAACTACAAGAATTATTTTTTAATATTGTATCTGTTATAAACATTCAGAAGTTCCATAGCATTATTGTGTTCCAAAAGATATTGTTAAATGTCGATTGTATGATTGTTCAACTAGCAAATGGACAGTGTTCGTTTAAGCTTACCTTAGTGAAAAAAAAAGCTAATGATAGACTATCCCATATAATTGCTTATTTTGCATTTCATTGTGAAACTTATAGATTTTTGAAAACACATACGAAAATGACATTATATCTGTTCAATCAAGAAAAGTTTACGAATAATGAAAAGGGAGAAATTTAGAAGAAATGCGAGTGAATTACCGCAATATTTATGCTGTAACTTCCGAGTGACGTAATGAAGTTCAAAACTGTTCTTTTCCATGTAGAACCTTAGCTGCGTCGTATAAATTATGAGAGATTTGGTATATTTACAATATAATTATTTGAAGAAAGTTTAGCAGTTCTCAAATCACCTGAACAAAGAAAGATCTGTTGTGTGAGTGTGTTATTGGCGTGTATTCTTAGTATAAAAAGTGAAGCATAAAATCAATTTGCGTCCCTAGTGAAAGTACTCACCTAGAGAGTACTCAAAAAGTACTCATGCTAGAAAATGCCGCGAGTACTCATGAGTACTCGGGATTTTTGAGTACTCGTCGGTCGTACTCACGATGAGTTTCGAGTATATGAGTACTACACATCTATACTTGTGTGGTAGTGTGTTGTAGTCAAGTACTACAACCGTTCATTTCTTATAGTTAGTGGCAACTAGACCATTTAAAGTTCCAGTTGGTTGCCCTTCGAGAAGTTTCGTAGACTCTGAACAAGTCCGCTTCTCTGCAACATCACAGTCACAGAAGGAAGTTATTCTGTTAAAATTATTACTTACCGCCCATAGAAAGTCAGCGCACGACATCGTTTTCGTCCTTACACATTCTATTCTGTATATTGAGTCTTTTCAGAAAAAAAGATGACGAGTACTACAATGAGTACTCAGCGTCTTGCCTATGAGTAGATGTGTAGTGAAAGATTCGTATAAGTACGTATTTGAGTACTCGTTCATTTTACATACTCAGGAATTTTTGAAAGTACTTCCTCAAGTAATTTGAGTACTCATGCTGGCAAGTCGTACTCTCTGGATGAGTACATTCACTAGGGGTGAAACTCACAAACATTAAAGTATTTTACTGTATGCACATGTACTCAAATCTTCAAGATTCTATCCTTTGTTGCTGTAAAGAAAATTGGGTCGACAGCTAACAATTTGTGTGTGCCACCTGTGGGTAAACTGTCGGGCAATTATGATTCTTGTAAATACGTTTAAAAAACTCTCGAACATTATCATACCAAGGTCAACAAGTTTCTACAGCATCCTTGAACTGATGTCATGAAGTCGAAAACGGTGGGGCATAAGTTAGATCGAAGAGAGAACTATAATCCACATCCGCTTTAAGGTTCACGCCTACACCCACATCCTCAAGCATTTCAATCAAAACATCAAACAAATTCTATATGAAAAATAACTTGCTTTTTGTAATGAGCCACTTACTAAGATCTTATACTTATAAACGATTTTTTTGCGATTCAGTATCACAGAGGTCAAATCCGTAAATGAAAAGCTTTTCTTCATTCATCGATAGAAGGTTTATTTAATTTTCTATCTATATATGAATATCTGCACGAATCTTTGACTTTATTAATGGTCATTCGTAAATCCTTGGAGCAGCTGTTTCACATTCATTTTTCATATATTTGTTTTATCATAGAAGCAATGCACAAATGGGTAGAATTCAGACTCTGGTGATCATTATTGTTAACTTTATGGTTAAATGTGATAGTTGTGCTCTTGGTAATTCACATTGTAAACACTAAGTTCAAAAATTTGAGAATAACCATTACACAAGCCGAAAATTTATTCAGGTATTTATATATTAATATAAAATAAAATAAATATTAGGATGTAAAAATTCTCATCTTTTTTCAAATATTAGTTTAGTATGACAGCAACGATGAATTTCCTTCACATAAATTCAACTAAAACAATACCCTTGAGCTCATGAAGTTGGCATTGAATATACTTAGTTGATAATCATCTCTGCATTCTCATGTCGAATATCGAATGATAAAATGTGCCGCTCTTGAATTATTACGATCCTACCAGTGTATTCATAGTCCATTTTCGTTATGGCTTCAAAGACTTTCACATGTAGTATTACATTGTTTGTTTTCAATGGCGATAATCAATACAACTCATATAAGAAAAAGAAGAATAATATATGTTTGCCATGGTTGGTTCTTATATTTACTTATATTATTTCAAGAGACGCAATAATGAAAATTAACTGTGTTTGCTGCCTCATCACAGAGAAACAAAGATCGGCTGTTCTTTTTTTGTCTTCCAAATTCAATTATTGGCAAATGAAACCTCTGAAGAGATTATACTTCTTCATTAAGTTCGCAATAGAAAAAGAAAAAAAGCAGTTAAGCGGAGGTGGCATCAAAAATTATGAATCAAACAAACAAACCTATATGAATGCATTTTTTCATATTTTGTGTGAGTGAACAATTGATTCGTTTTCTATTCGGTAATAACACATGAAGAGTGTATCAATTGTTCGATTGAAACGGATATCACCCAGTCCTACCATTAAACCTTCAGTTAAACCGGTTCGAAGAAGTAGTGACCCTCTGCGGTTGACCAACAAGTTGCATCAACAAAATGGTACCAGTGGAACATCGATCAGTAAAGTATGTGAAGAAACCGATACTCCTCAGGTTTTGTAATGTGAAAATCAGCTCATGCTATGTGAGTTTTCAAAAAGACATTATTGAATTCATTCATGCTCTGCGTTTATGATTAGACTAGGAGTAAGTAAAAAACAGTCGATGACGCCATCACACACTTAGAATGTGACAAAGGAATTTTTGCTGATGGAAATACTCTGAAAATAAACACAAACTCTATGTGTAGCCATTAAGATAACATCGTCTCCTTTGATTATATTTTGAGGTGTCACCAAACAATCAACGACCCATCGAAGAATCCTACCATGGAGTTCGTGTGAAACGTACGCGAAGCGTATCAACTGGGCGTAATAATCGTCATCAACCACCAAGAAATAGGGTATGTACAGTTGGTTTGTAATAAAATTCAACAGACAAATTCATTTCCGTCTAATTTTTGGACTATTTTACTGGTTAATCATATCATTGATACTCAATGTATAAGTTAAATTGAAAAAAACACTCGTTCTTGCCATGCAATTATCATCTTATAAAAGAAATTCATAGTTATCAATACTCTTCTTTTTAAGGTAGCCATCTTTAGAAGAGCAAATAGAGATTTGAAAGTAGTAGAAGTAGGAACATGTTTATTTTGAACGGTAGGATATTCTACTCTGAATGAACTAGAGAAAAAACAGTTGTAATATTTATTTGAGAAAAGAGGCTAAAAAACTAGCAAACTATTGTTGTATCAAAGATTATACGAAGGAAAATAATAGACAAGTTGGATGATGACCGTTATTCGAAACAGTTTACCTATTTGATACAAATCTCCTTTTTAACTAGACTTTACCTTTTGTTTAACAGATGAATTTTTACTTTTCTCTTTCTAAATTTTAAAGCCTTGAAAAACAAAACTACTTTTGTGCCGGTTTTCGTTTATGACAAGTAGATTTCTGCTGCATCAGAAATGCTAAAGAATGAAAGAAAACAAACTTCTAATGCTATTGTTTAATAGACGGCCATATTGTAGCATGAAAAGAGACTTATCAATGTAATTATTACGTTGAGGCTGTTGCATTAGGAACAAACTATTCAACATATGTTTTTTCAGTCAACAAGCACACAGTCGACAATCGTTGCACAAGAACCCATTCGAGTTCAAGTCAGAGAGCCATCAAGTACAGTGATTTCTCTTGATGATGATCCAAGGCCATCGACGACAAAAACAGTATGTTGAATTCGCTCTAAAATCCTATTTGAAACTAAACATTAAAATCTGCAGACTTCAGAAGAAAGACGACCACACAGCCGACTTCGCTTCAGTGGCGTACGTGTTGAAAGAGTTCCAAGTGCAGCCAACGATCACAATCTAAAACTCACACCAGTGACATTGTGTGATGTAAAACGCAAGATCTTCCTTAACTTTGATAAAATAATTATTTGCATTGTAGATGCCGATGGAAGGTGAATTCAGTGGTCAGCGCTGCTTTACTGGAGTCAGTATCACATCGTCCAAAAGGACAACTAATGATATGACATTGCTCCATCTCTCTTCGGCGAACACTATCAATCGATTGCTTTCTACATCTTCACGTGGAGTATGTTTCTTCGAGTATTAAACAGACTTCTGAAAATCTATTTAAAGACGTCAAAATCCTGTTTTTCAGAAAAAATACTGAATCAGACCGATATTTTAATATATTAAAAGCATCAATAAAATATTTGTGTTTGTTCGAGTTTAGCTGATAGAGTTCTACACCTAGACTGTTCTGTAACTGTTTGAAAAAGGTTTTTTTAGTGATTAGACATCCCAAAAATATTGCAAAATTTTTCCCTATTATCTAGAAATGTTAAAAAGGGGCCTAATATTTCCTAAAGTGTTGTAGGTCATGATTACCATGACAAAAAACATTTGGTGGCATGTAATGTAACTCTTCTTGGTCATTCTTTCATTTACTCTCGTCTTGTTCGTCTTAAACTTTATAAGCCTTATTGATCGATTTCGTTCGACATACGATGATAGCCAACAACAAGTAGTAAATCTTGAGTAGGTTTTTGTCAGGAGCATGACCAAGAAGGATAGGCAATATTGATGCTATCGATGAGTACTTACAGGATAACATTTTTCACAGGCTTACTTTTGACAGTTTATTTGATATCAAATTTATGTGACTTTCTATTCAATCGAATTAATATTATAAAGTGTCCTTTTTGTAGTTGACAGAAACTTCCTTAAAAGCAACTTCACGTGATGATAAAAGTGTTCTGATGGCAAGACAAAAGACTTCAAAAGAGAGCAGATCTGCTCCGTCTACTGATCTCGAAAGGAACTTTCAAAGAATTAACAGGTAAACAAGCCAAAAAAGCTTTAACATTTATTTAAGATGTTGACTGTATTTCCTTTCCACTTTTACATATTCAGGTCACAGAAACGGAAGAGAAGAATTGGTCCTTGTAGATACCCTTGCCTATTACTTACATGTACCATCTGCCTTGGTATCGTAGGGGCTGCCATAGCTGCTGCTCTCATTTTCGGTTTACGTGAGTACTTTTGTTTTCTATCTGCTTTCCAATGCCAGCTAACTGTATATGAAACGAATTACTGTATTCTCAGTCACAAAAGTCGACTTCTGGAAAAATATCTCGTCGATATTGTTCCTTTAGCATGGTTTCACGTCGGTAGCCATCATTCTAAAACACTCTAAATCGAATACAAGCGCAGTCGTTTTTCAACGGAAATAAGCATTCATACGGTGTTCAAAAATGAATGAAAATTTCAGTAAAAAAAAATTGCACATTTATTTGTTTACTTAAATAGCATTTGTCAGAATTGCTGTTTACTTCATTGTACCGTTTGCTATGTTTGAAATTGCATGTAAAATCAGTTTACGCTACCAGATTTTTTCAAAAGCTGGGCATTTTAATTTCTTACAATAATGCAAAATAGCATTAACTTTCCACACATTATCTTTTCACTAGTAACTGAAGCCGACACATGATTAATCAAATACTATCATAACGATTGCTTCGATTGACATGGATTTTTTTCGGTTCTCTTTTCTTTTTTAACGAAGCAGGAAAAACAACGACATCAGAAATAACAACAACAGCATCAGCCCTGACAGCAACGGCACAAACTTCAAGTAAGAGTATTCGAAACCAACGGAGTATGATCACACTCCATACATTGGAAAGATATGGAGTAGAAACAAGTCACAATATGTTTTTGCTTCTCCTCTGGAAAGGTTATCATTTTGATACAATTTTCAGGAGATATCTATTTCATAGACTCATATGAAAATAACGATTCAATACTGAAGTCTTTGAGAAGGGTTGACTGTCGTCATGTTCAAAAATTTTATGTCCACAGCTACGATAATTCAAAGTTTGAACAAGTATTCTTTTAATTTCTATCCAACTTACATATGAATTGCATTTACACCTACTTCAAATAAAACAAGATGCTTCCAATGAGGAACTCATGACTTATTATTCGAGTTCGATATAGATCAACCAGAAAAAAATGAACATCCCTAAACCATTAGACATCACAGTTCAAATATTTCGTTGTTTCTATATAGTGAATATCGCTCACAAAAAATTGTCGGTGTTGGCAACATAACTTATTCTAGTAGTGTCTCGACGGTCTCATGCTATGTTATACACTCTGAAATTAGGTTTTGCCTCCATCATGTTAAGTTTACCCTGCTATAAAATCTTGATGACAAGGCTGTTAACATCGTCCAAACGTTTACCAGTACTTTTCCCCCTATCATATTTGATATTTCAGTTGAGTATTTATTTTTTGAAGTGGTGGTCGTAACACCAGATTTCAATAATCAAATCACAAAATTACAAGACATCAAAATGCCTGTACGATCTATTGCCGATACTAAAAATAGTTACTGTTCAGTATCGTCCTATCTTCAGAAGCATGAAAATTATTCTTACCATCCTTGATGATGTTGTAACTCACTGTATACTCGAGGTATTATTCTAGTGTCTTCGAATCCATTAACGGGTGCACAAACCTGTTTAAGAGTAACTCGAAAAAGTTTCGTAAATTGCACTATTTCCAACAGATCGCACCAAGAGACATAGATAAACATCCTAATATATTGTTCGTTTAATATCTGTTCTACTGATGATCATTTCAGTTTCTGTGTCTACAACAACGTTGACGTTAACAAGTATGAGCACTTTACTATCATAAAATTATTACCTATTGATGTTTTCCTTTTTTGCCAACAGCTACTACCACGTCGGCCAGCACAACAGGTTAAAATGTTTTCTTGATTTTTTTTTTATTTTAACTTATATCTCGTTTAGCCAATTTCTTCGATTCAGCATCCGTTGTATAGGTCTTTATTTGCTTTGTTAAGTATCTTATAAAGAGTCTCTGAAGTAGAAGGTCAAATCCATACATAATAGAAATGGAAGATGAAAAAAATAGCCTTTTCTGTTTCCCAAAAACCACGCTCTAAAGTTAGCTTTGCTTTCTCATTCACTGGAAGTGTCGATGAATCTGACCTTAAATTTACGTAAGTCATTCTGAGATGCCTAGCATAGTTAGTGTGACTTAGGTACCGATTTGTCAAACCAATCATTGTTTAAAAGAAATAGAATGTAGATCTTCAATAAGATGATTCTATTGTTCATGGTATGCGAGATCGAATGTGCGAAGCAGAAAATGATAAAGAAAAATACTTCTTCCTTTTTTGGACTGAGAACTTCAAATGTAACAGTTTGATCTCTGTATCTTTACGATGAAAGCACTGAGAAACAATGATGTGATGAAATAAATTTTGATTCAGAAGCCAATTAATGCTCTGCAAGAATTTATTGAGGCATAACAAAAACCAATGATGGACTTTGGTTCTTTTCTCGTCTAATAAAACTGGAAGTAATCACTTCTTGAATATACAGTAAAGATCATCATGCTTCATTTATTCAGATATTTCTCTATTTTTCTATCATTATCTGTTTCACGTCATTAGACTTTAATTGATCATTTTCCAGTGTCATGTACGACAAAATTCACTCTATTTTTCTTGCTCGTCTAATCTAATGCAAAAGGATTCTTTCAAACTTCGCAATATACTTTCTTGGTGATAAAACAGTATATGAGAAGAAAATGAAAAGTAAATACCTACGTAAAACAAAAGTAGAAGTAATTAAGAAACAACCTTCTCTCATATTTTTAAACAAATTGTATAATTCTACTAAGGCTAAATGATACACACTCATCACTATTCTGAAGAGGAGAAACATTGTATCTATGTCTTTTTAGCAATTAACTGCACTTTCTCGAATAGTGGATTGCTCGCTTCTTTTGGAAGTTCGCCACCGAATACCTGGACCCAATTTACTTATTCTTACACAGCCATCTCAGCAACAACTAAACTTCGCTTCACTTCCGCGACCGGTGCTCCTGCTAAAAATTGGTTTCTTGATGACGTTTTTGTGGCAGATATTGGCACTCCATTAACAAATTTGCTTCTCAATGGAGACTTCGAAAGTAGTCCTTCCGTCGGTTGGCAATTATATTCGTGTTCTTCAAGCTGCTCTGCATTGATAATCACGTCATCGCCGTCGCTCTGCTTCAATAGTAGTAACTCATGTTATGAAAATAATTGCACGCCAACGACTAACTACCAGTTTCTTGAGCAATCGTTCGCCACAAATATTGGCACAACATACAATATTACTTTTTGGCTTATCAGGGGCAGCAATGGAGTGGGATCAGGCATTGACTTTTATGCTAATATAGTCTGACGAAGTTTTTATCAGTTTGCGAAGAAACATATTACTTCAGTTTACAAATGATTCCAAGAATGTATTAACAGTCATTATAGGAATGAAAACGAATTTAGAATACGAGATTTATTGTTTTCTAGTAGTCAAGATGATCTAATAAAAGGAATACTTTGTGCATCAGAAATTTTGAAAACTATCAATATCGATCTTGAAAATGAAGGTGATAATCATTTTGCTACGGTTACCATTATCTCAAACCCATTCTCTCACTATTACTATTACTCTCACCACCATCTTTGCCTACATGTTTATCAAGTTTCGATACAAAGATTTAGTTTCTATAAAAGGATTGGTGTGTGACTTTGCTTGAGTTGGTGACTATCATCCTCATTTCCAATCATATTCGCATTCATATCCAAACCCACGCGCACTCACCTATGTCTCATCCTATGATTGAACGTCTCTAATGTTTTGAGTGAATTTGATACGTGAAGCGATTATCAATTCACTGAATCATATAGCATGCTGTAATGTAATTGTATCAAAATGAATACCATCACAGTTATTCGAAAAATAGTCATGTATCATTGGATGAATATATTCTTTTTTCATTACTTCTTTTCCGTTTTTATCTACTCTCTTCGATTGTTTATTTGACAAAGAAAAGTGATTATATGATTTCCTGCTGCAAGTTTTTGTTCTCACACAAATATACGTAGTAATATTTTTATTTTTATGACAAAAATCATTGTTTCCTGATCAAGCTGTTAAAGACGATCAAAATTGTTAAAAAGACGCAATATCACTGATTCTCCTTGTCTTTTAATAGCTATTAAGAATCTCAAAATCAACATGTTAATTCAAGTTTTAAAATCCATTCTGAGTTTTCAACTACTCAAGTTTTCAACTAACCAACATTCGTAATTCTCAACTGCCACACTAATTAGTAGATTTTTGCTATCAGTCTTAGCTAATTTGATATGGTTATCGGTCTTCTCTAGCTACTTTCAGCTGCTGCAATGTAGTGAGAAGATTTCAGCTATCACTCTACACCCTTGCACATCTTCATACAGCCCATGAACTCTTATGTCCTTGTTAGGCCATTTGTTCTCATTTTTTGATAGATCCATCTCTCCTGTCTCTATTGGAAAAGAATGTTTTCTAGAAGCAGAAATTCTTCACTGGCGCTTTAACTTAATTCACTTTTCTTCAGTAATTACTTCAGTTTTTAAAAACTTGATCGGTTTTTCGACTGGACAGGTTTTACATTATCTTTTAAAATATGTTCCTTATGCAATGTGCAGTGACCTTCTGGCATCCCACCGACAGTTTGTAAAAGAAAGAGGAAAAAAGAGGATCCGCAGTTTAAAAAAAAGAGAAGTTTGAAAACAAAGAGGAAGAGAGAAGTTTGATTTTTTTCGGACGAAAAATGTTAACAAATATCCCCGCAAGAGTGGAAGCCTGTAAAAGCAGCATAACTATGATCTACGTTCAATGATGAATTGACACAGCGAAAAATAAAATTCAGTACTATTCATATGCAGTAAGACCTCCCTATGTGAACACCTTCCTATTATGGACACCTTTCGGTCCCCTCGAGCTATTTTTGCTGGAAAGGGACCTCTCGAACGTGGATACCTCTTTATTCTAGACTGCTGACACTTTTTATCGTTCCCGCCTGCAGTGAAGACTCTCTTGAATATGGACAGTCGCTCAAGTTCACACCATTTTTTCAGTATTGTATCAAAATTCGGAAACCAAAAATCTGGGAAACAGGAATCTGCAAAAAAACTCTTGCGTTTTCTTCCAGGATCCTCTTTTTTCAAATTGTAGCATCCGTATCTTCCGTTTTCTAGATATCTCTTTTCCGAATTTTGAAACATGTTCATTTTTTTCGGGATAGAGCTGTGCATGTAAATGCGCACTGAATAAATCAGTATGCGGTGTATCCTGCAATAGAAAGTAATCGCGAGAAGATAGACCAAGAAGCGCGAAAGAAAGAATTGAACACACGCTCATTTATCTACTCATGAAGCGATACGAATTAACGATTTCTTGTAAGAGAACTCGAGCCGTAGATGACTGATGTCCATCTTGACTGGAAACTGTCCAAACAAAGCTTTATCACTAGCTATTTCAAAAACAATCGCTGAAATTGAAACAAGTTTCAATAACTGATGAGTGACGCTGACCTGAACACAGTTCCATGTAACATGACCGTGAGGAAGGGGTGGAATGCACTTTAGTAACCATAACAATGATTTCAGAATAAAAATTGGAAATCTCTCAAAAGTGAACACCTTCGTATAGTAGACACTTTGAAAAGGCCTTTCGGATGTCCACTATAGAGAGGTTATACTGTATATATGGGCGTGCTCAGTTAGCTTGATACCCCAGTTCACTTTTAAGTACAAGTAGTGGAGTTCTATGCACTTATCTTGCCCAAATCGCAGCCACAGTTTCGTATTGATCAGTGGATCAAAGATTACCGAAGATTGCATAGTACAATTAATGGTTATAATCAAAAGTGAACTGGGTATGAAGCTAACTGAGCATGTCCATACAGATAGAGTGGTCGTATTTGCCATGACAGAATAGAAACAAGAAGCGAACATATGTTGACAAAGATAAATCACACTGTGAACCATCGGATGAACCAATAATAACGAACTTTTTCGTCAATAGATGCTGTTTTCGTGAAAAAAGAGGACTTTTCCCCAAAAAGAGGCCAAAAAGAGGATTTATAGAGAAAAAGAGGCGGAGTGGAGGGCCGAATCATTGGTTGTCACATATTTTTTTGAATAAATGTTTTATAACAATTGGATTCTACTAGGTATTAAAGAAAAAAAAATACTTACGTATTAAACGTGTTCAATCTTTTAAAAAAGGATAGTTCATCCCAAAGATAATTATTTTGGATATATTATGTTTGTTGTGAATAGAGCTCGAGAATACTTACTGACTTATCTACTATATACTATGCTTTTTCTAGGAACTTGGAAATTTCGTTTTCTGTAAATCGATATGGATACGAATATGGGTATAAGTGAGGATGATGGTCTTCTCTACAGGCACATTCATGCGTACATCCTCATATTGAATTGGTGGTTTGAATCCGTCATTAGAAGTGGTTATGCAATACAAGAGTAATTCAATACAGGTCTAGCAATATGGATTTTACCTTTTTTAAACTTTTGCCAATTATGTTAATTTATTGAATTATCATCAAAACCAACCTCAAAGTCAGCTTTAAATATCAATTGATCTCCATAATTGATTTAACAATAAAAATAGTTTCTATGTATTGTGATTGTTATTTTTGTTCATTAGAATAAAAAATCATCATCAAAATTTTCCGACGTGTAGCTTTAAAACTGATTTAAAAAGAGAAAAATTATGGTAAAAATATGAAATGTATAATATCATTTTAAATATAAATGGGAAACAAGAAATAGAAACACTAAGGAATTAATGTAGTAGGACAAAACACAAAAGTTCAGTATGGTAACTAGTCACTGAAAGTAAGATAATGTCAAAAATAGGATCACCTATAATTGTTCAAAAGTCGAAGAAATGATAAAATAAAAATGGTAATAAATGATGAAGAAGAAAACACATGCGTCAAGAATTACAAGACTGATCAGAATTTTGTGTAGATGTGCTTAGAAAAGCGTACAAAACAAGCAGCATTCTTAGACAAAAAAAGAAGCGGCTTATCAAGATGTTGAATATAACATTGGATGGAATAATCGATCGATGCTAGTTCTCCAGTAAAACAGATCATAATCCATACACTAACACCCATAAACATGAGTTGAAGAAAAAAGAATTCTGATTAATTAGATGTCTTTGTTATATTTTTTTTATAAAAGAATAGATATACGAAAGCAAAGTAAATTAATGTTCATTGTTTAATGATTAAATTTAGTCTGTTCTCTTTTTATTATTGTTATATAGAATTGATTAATAAATGAGAGTCATCAGTTCTGTAAATCTTTTTCAACATACATCTTGTTTGCAAGTAACTTCAATCGATATGTTTGATTTGAATGACAATCTCTTACAAAATAGGAAAACTTATTCCAAACTCCTAAATAACAAATCAGACTCTGTTAGGGAAATTTTTTTAATTATCATTATAGATTGATTCATTGGCTGTTTGGTTTTAATCATAAGACTACTAGACCTAATTATTACTACTGACGTGTCAGTCTAGAAATATTTCTTGCTGGTTAGTCGAAAACATCTATTGATCATTTATTATTCAAAATATTTACCGATAATATTTTACTGAAAATTATATATTTTCTCATCTATATTACTAAGAGTCAAATAATCATACTTTACATGAATCATCGATCATATTCATGCACAGTTAACAGATTGAGTCGATTAGAAGCAAACTTTCAATCACTTTTATTTATTAAATAAACAAGAAAATGAAGAAAATTGATTATGTCTCAATCTTTTCCATTCATATTTTATTTGTTCACAATTAGACAAAAGAAAAGAACAAATAAATTGAATTTATCTATCTCATGATAGGGATATATTACTGTTCTTGTTCGATCCATCGACGTGTACGGATGAGAGCAGGAAATGCAATAGTAAAAGGTGATTGGGATCCTTGGCTCATTTTGGCCCATTTCTTGTTTGATTGTCGTTTTTCGTCGTACAATAGATCTGTATCAACATCATTGCCATGGTATAGACGATTAGTCAAGAGATAGTGGGGATTAACATTAAATCGTCCGAAGAAACCTGCAAGAGATCGTTTCTGGTCTTGTTGTTCCATATTTGTTGATGTTCCAACTACGGTATTGACTTTATTGAGATATATTATTGTGATCAACATGATATATATACCAAATCGTGTCAACATTTTTGTCATATATGAATTTCTAAGCGCTTGTATGTGTACTTCGAGAAAATAACTAAATGGCAATGAAAGATCAACAAAATATATGAAGAAACCTAGAAAAAGAAAAAAGACAATTTGATTTTAAATTTCCGTCAGATGTCAACTGATAAAAAGACCAAAAAAAATAGATGAAGATACTTGAATTTTAATTTGATGATAATTGACAGAAATAATCAATGCAAAAGTGTATGTGTCGGCGTAGGTTGATGATGAAAAACCATTTATGAGTTCGAGTGACATTGTCAATTATTTGATTTCTTGAAGAAAAACATTGAAAAATTGCATACCTTCATTCATCATTGAAATAAATTATATGTCCTACGAATCGAAAGAATGGTTTAAAGCAGTTTCATAATTAAGAACAATCACATTTCGATTATCAAGAAAAAACTATAGTATCATCGAGTCACATGAATCTATGAGTTACGAAATTTTAGAAGAAAATTTCAACATCAGCTAACTATCAATTGATACTAGTGATAAACAACTAATCAGTAAAACTGAACTACGTCGATATAGAATTGTACTAGACTCTAAGAAAATCGATTTATAATCAGATAATTCTTTTGATAGGTTGAGAATACTATTTTTTTCAGTAAATATGAATGTTAAATTGTTTATTTGAATAGTTTGTTCTATTTACAATATTGATGTATTCATTGTAAGAAAAATATGGATACAATGCAGAAATAAATATAATAGATGATGATAAACACATTTATAAAATTATAATTACTAATCTTTTCTTTTCAAATCTTTTCTATCTCGAGTTCCTGTTACTTTCGAAAATAATTACTCTTGTACAAAAATTTAACAAAACCTTTTAATTAATTATGTTTTCTTTCTCTGTATGCGTTATTCGGTAAAATCAAATAAAACGTTTAAGATACGTAAATAGAAAAATAATAACTGATAAGAAAGACAATGTAAATTGAAATAGTTATGAAATTCGTGAGAAACTTTTAACTCAAATATGCTAATCGACTATTGATCTTACAAGAACCCGAATCTGTTATAACAAAGATGACCTAATTGATATATGCATCGATAGTGTTCGTAACAGCAAAATATATATCAGTAACAAAGCTATTTCTCACAAAGATAAATACATAATTTTTGTTCTTTATGTGATAAATTCCAAAAATGAAGAAATTATTGTTTGTAGTGTAAATAATGACTAGCAGTTATGATTAACATTCAATGTGTTGACTTGTATAGATAAATTTATATCTTTTCATATTTGGCCACATAAAATATATCATTCGTAACAAAGTTGAATTCAATCTATAGAGAATATGGAGAACAAGTTGATGAAATCTTTTCTTTTTGTTTCTTTTGATTCACTGTTTTGTCTTAGTATAAAAAACAAATAATGATTGATCTTCTTCTTTTGGAGCCACGCTTTCTTTTATTGTTCACAAAATAAATTTATTTAGAAACAAGCATACAATTATTTTTCACAGGTAAAAAATATTCATGTGCAAGACGTTCTTGTAGTTAGGTGTGTAACTTTGAACAACAAGAAAAACCAACTTATGTGCATATTGACATACAACTAGGCCTCGGATTGTACCAGATCAACTGAATTAAAAGAAAATTCGATAAATTAATTAGAGAAAAAAAACTGGTTTGTACTATAAATCACATAATTTTTATGCCAATGGCTGCATATGATCAACTTTGAATCTAGAAGAGAGAAAGCATCAGTACAAAAGATATTTAGTATTTACACAAACCCAGTTCGATCTTAAATGAGATTGAAATGAGACGCAACAACGGTTCCTTGATGAACCATCTGCAAAATCAAATAAAAATCGTATCATTCTATAAACCTAAATTATTTAACTAAATTATTGAAATGAATAAAAGACTAACCTTGATTAGTGGCTGTATAATCAATAATTGTACTCAATGATGGATTTATTAATTAACGATTATAACATGGGTCACGTCAGAAAGAAACGAGCATTTCTACGCTTTTTACAACACTCATCATTAGTTTCAGACTAAAGACAAATTCTTTATCAGAGAACTTACTCATAATTTTCTGATACTTTCATGCCAAGTTTATTCAATGCTGATAATTTATCTTCAATAACATTAAATAATTGAATTGTATTAATATTATCTCGAGAAATAATCTTTGACAGTAGAATACTATTAATTTGATTATAGTTTTGCGGTACATTCATTTAATCATAGATAAAAATACTCATAAATAAAATGTAGAAAAGATAAACTTGATCTCACACGCATACTATTAATCCTGAAATAAGATTTTTTTAATTTTGTTTTTCAATAGAATGTGAACCGTAACGTATACATATTGAATTTATTGAAATAATAAAACCGACTATTTTTGATTTATCTAATCGATAATCACGACATGTATTAATAGCGATGATCATCAATGTTTTTGACTATGAAATCTAACAAAAAAAGAATCTCTTTTTTGTTACTTCTAAATAAAACCACTTGAGAGAGATTTAGGTAAACAATACAAGACTTTTTCTAGTTGTATCCTAAACGATCTTTACTATTGTTAATTCAGATATAACAAACAAAATTCTTCTGTGAATTCGTACTTTTTTCAATAACTCGAACAGATGTTTCTGAACAAGTATTTGGTAATTCAATTATTAAATTTTCTTAGAAGAATGAAACACACATTGTAGTTTATTTTTTGGTCTCACATGTCAGGAAAATTCACACATCTAGTTAAACAAACAAGAAATAAATTCAAATAAGACAAATGAAACTTATCGAAAACTTTGCATACTTTACAAAGAACATCAACAGCTGAATGAATAATTTGTGAATTACATTGGCAATAAATAACAATCCATTTATCAAGATGTTTGGCTGAAAGATGTGCTAATGAGCGTTCATCACGACATCAATCAGCTTCTAATGGATTATATCGAATCGTACCTTAAAAATTCTTAAAATAATTATTTATTGAATTATTTAAATAAATGAATTCATACATCTATATAAATAATCGATTCCGTTTCGATCGAACGACCAATGAATTCAACAAATTCTTTATTATTTCTAGTTTATCCGATATTTAATTCTTGACGTCCTTCCTCACATCTTTGTTTTATTAAAGAAAAATCTTTTCTTATTGGATCTGAAATATGTTTAGCATAGAAACATTACTAACAAAACATAGACAAGAAAAAAAATTAAACTTTATCTGTCATACAATGTAATTCTGAAATTAAAAAGGTCATTGTTTGAATTTATTTCTTTAAACCACGTTCAACAGTACAGTCATTTCTTTTAACAATCATAAATAAAATATAGCAAATAGAAATTCTTTTTCTTTTCTTTTATTAAATAAAATACTAGTCTAAAATCTTCGAAAAAATAAAGAAGCGTTCTATTGCATGCTAAATCTATAACTACAGCTTTAGCCAATATTTCTCAATGAATTTTTCATAATTCAATCTATCGTGTATAAATATTGTGCTGTTTTATTATTAAGATGATAAGAAACAAGTCTTGCATCAGACTCAAAGGAATAGTAATATCGATATAAATCTCCTTAGAAGATAAATTTTGATATAATTAGTAACAAGAACAATTGCTTGTTCATTTTCATCTTTCTCACAATTAAGTATGAGTCATCGAGTTTTTTGGAAACGTTGCTATTGTTGGACGATTGCCACTATCATTTGTCTCCATAGACAAATTGTCAAACTGTGTTGCTGTTCATGATATTGCCTAAACAAAACCAAATAAAATCTCTTAGAAAGAATTAAATTTTATCAATGATGCTGGACTTTTAGTACCTATTCTAACATTGCTACCTTTCACGGAAACTAAATCTTGATAAAAAAAAACAGCAGAACAAGTTTTTGAAAATAATCTAATAAAATTAACTTACCTTGCTTAGAAGATTATGCTGTTCAACCAAGATGACGGCGTGATTGAGCATATCTTCTTAAACACATGCTATCTACAGATCAAAATAAATTTATCAATTCATCTTCTTGTCGACACAAATGGTCCTTTCGCTTTTTTTCGAAAATGATTCTGATGACATATATGTGAGCGTCCTAACTGAGACCATGTTCAACGTCGGATTGGTCTATGTGAACCTTACATCTGAAATTGGAAGCGTTCAATTTCAGATCGAGAAGAGAGCTGGATGAATGACAGATGAGCTCTCGACATTTGAGTCTGACATAAACAAGAGATTAAAAAAATACAGCAAAATAATTTTATTTGAATCAATTCAATTAACAACATAAATTGATCAAGAAATTCATATTTGACAGATTTCTTTAGTTTTGAGTGTGACTATGGGTGCTCGTTTTCTCTTGATTCATACCTACATCCTTCTGAACGTTGTTATCGAGCTAGGAAGGTAACTTTAGTTTCTTATGCATTCTCCTTGATAAGATACTTCATCTGTTTCTGGTCATATTTCAGCACGAGAAAATCCATAAATGTATAAATCTATCAAGATTTGACAATAGAACAGCATGCGAGCATGATAATGGTTAAACAATTACAAGCTAAACTTGTGAAACTAACAAAACCTGCAAACTATGAACTTTTGAATGAGCAATTACAACAACTAGTTACTTCTTTTCGTTTGATAGCAAGAGCTCTGCTCAACTTTTAATATGAATTGTTATTTATTCAATAAAATTATTTTCTCGTACTTTGGAATTTCTTATTTATATCAAGCTCAAAAGTCTGGAACTTTAATGTAGGAAGCTCATCTGTCGATGTACCGAGAAACTGATGTTAGAACTCAACCTAGTGTGTAGATTGATGTTGTATTCAGATACTTATCAATGAATTAGCAAGGAGCAATTATGTTTCAATTATTTACAATCATTATTGAATAAATTAAACAACGATTTGAGCATTTATGAATAGTTTTCTATTGAAGTAGTTTATGTGTATAAAACCACCCATAACTTTACGATTTCAAACTTATTTTATCAATGGACGATTTCATCAATTGAAATGCCAGTGATATCTATCAATTTATTAATGAGTACCCGAATGCAATACCGAACTGCGAATTGGTTCAAGCTTTTATATCAATCTCCTGCTCAATATTAATTTGAATACTAGCATTTATTTTTTTTTTTGCAATGATGCTCTTCTTACTTAAACAATAGTGAGAATCAAATTTGTATGTACTAGTTTGAAATTAGAGAAATATAAAAACGAATGCTAATATTTTAGATTTTATTATTGTTTATGCAAACAAGACAAAAAATTTTATTGACTTGAAGACACATTTTTATCTTTGTTGATTCTTCTACACATTGGAAATGAAACATTTCATAAATAAAAGACAAATAAAAATAGATTGAAGCGCGTGTATATTTTTAACCATGAAATTATTACGGTAAAGAGGATATTCCAAAAAGATTTCTTAACCAATTGAAAAATGAATTCCAAGAATAGATATATATCTATATACATAAAAGAAAACTCATCACGTTCTAAAAAAAAAACTAACGATGTGATGTCATATGACGTGTTAAATGATGACGTTCTCGAAATGTTTCATAGCAAATATGACAAGTAAGATTCATAGATGATGTTGAATTTGTAAATGTTTTTCTTGTTGTTGTTGTTGTTGTTTCTGTAGATATTTGATGATGATGATAATTACGTCGTGTTGCATGATGAACACGAATATGATGAACTAATTCACTTGTAAGACGAAATTGTATTGAACATTTAGCACACCAATTTGATGCATTCGCTAATGCTGCTGTTGATGATGATTGTGATAGATGATGTAAAGCCATTAACCATGGATTAACTGATGATATTGATGTTGTTATAGGTGTTTGACAAATTTTTGATGATTCATTCGTCGATTGAAGAACATTAGCAATACCAAATGGTAATGATGTTGATTCAGATCGAAATACTTTTGTTGATAATTGTCGTGTTTGATTTGAATCATCGTCTAAAATATCAACAATCTAATTAAAGATATTCTCTTTTCAAAATTATGATTATTATTATTTTTAACTTTTAATTAAATAAAATACAAGTCATTCATCTGAATTAGTATTCGTCTTCATATTTATAAAGATTTTCAAAGATGATTTACATTTAGAAATCTTACAAAAATATAATTAAACAAAAATAATTGGCTATTTTATATAACATTTATATGCATATGTAAACATAAGAATCAATTTATAATAATTGTTCTATATGGAATTTTCTACTAAAATAAAGTAAACTAATCCAGATTGTAAGTGTTTTATTCAATGTTTAACCGACAAGATTGCTAAGTGTTTTTCATAAAGATCTCATTTCCATAATAGAAATAAGAAAAAAAAATAATGTTTTCGTACATGTTTATATTTCTATGTGAACAATTAAAAAAAGTTTTTTTTTTCTTAATGTCCTTGAAAATCTCACCTTGTTTTCTTTTATTATTTGTCATTAATGTTGTCTGATCATGATCGTCGTTGTTAATATTTTTCTCAATCGTTTCCATCGAATTCAATAATCTTGTCAATCTGCGCGCTCTCTGTATTAGTGATGATGTACCCTATGTTGCTAGTTGTATTACTGATGCGTAAAAAACAGCTCGCCTTGCCAACCAAATCGGCATAGATGAAGAGAAGAAGGAATAAAAAAAAATGTGTCTTCTCTCTATCTCTTTATCGTCTTCTCCCAATGGGACTCATCAATAATGATGATGATGATGATGATCGCAACAGTCCGTTTAGTAATCTGTTCTTCTTCTCGTTCACTCAAGTCTAATGCAATCACTGTGTAGAGAGAGAATTCCCTGTCGTTGACTGCAAGAGCAATCACATGAGAATAATTACTAAGACACACACACAACAATCAGCTTTTACAAGACTAAAAAACGGCATATGATTGAACCGATCGACCATCGTGCGTATATTCATTTTCCACGAGTAGTCCTTTGGGAAATTGTTTTCAAGAATAGCTAAGCAATCAATGTCAAGTTGTTTTGTACACATAGAATTAAACAGATATTTTTTTTTATTATTAATATTTAGTTCTGATTAATGTTTAATGAGAAAATATTTCGATTTTTCATTATTTCAAAATACAAATTTTGAAAAACATTTTAAAAAATTATTTGCTTTTTTGTTGAAAACTTCAATTCAAAAAATTCAATTTTCATCAGTCAAACTTTTATATTTTGTTGTTTTTTTTTCAAGTAATGAACAATATAATACGAGATGAAATATATTTTCATGAATAAGAAGACATATCAATTTTGATAAGTAAAGATAAAGACTTACACTCGAAAAAATTTCGTATCATAAGAAACTCAAAACAAGACTGTCGAAATATTTTTGTGTTGGACAGCTTTGAGACATAATAATATGCAGAAATTCTTTTTTTAGATTTCTTACAATACAGATTTCTTGTTTTTTTTTTCTGCAAATTTAGTTTAATAAACAATAATGATTTCTACTTCATTATTTATCAATGTTTTATGTATTCATAGAAAATTCGTTTTTCAAATAAATAAGACTGCATAATGAAATAATTATAAAAAATTGCTAATATTCTAAAAAAATAATTTCTTTTTATAGATCTTTATTCTGATTTTGGAGTGAATGTAAAAACATTCGTTTTCTCTTCATTTTATTTTAACAAAACAACGAGAGAAAATCACAAAAGTTCTTCTTCTATTTGATGTTATCTACTGTTTTGTTTATTTATTCATTGTCCACATTAGCAGTGAGTAATCCTAAATAAGAAAACAAAAGCTTTAAAAATTGAATAGAAGAAAAACATCAAGACCAAACCTTTAAATGAAGGTACTCGAACAAATGTAACCAATGTATAAAGTTTATGTGGTGAATCTTCATCTTCATTACGTTGTCGAGCTAAACGAACTCGAACACGATAAGGAACATGACTAAATGAAAATAATAGAAAGTTTAACATAGAAAAAATTATTAAGAATAAACTAACTTGATTCCTTGTGACCAAACTTCCTTATTTAATTTTGAATCTATACGAACATCAGGTGTTTTCATCATTTTTTCAGCAAATTTTTTTAATTCTTTAACTGCACGTGGTGCTCGTTTCTTGAAAGCTCTATTTCATGCATAAATTAAAGAATAAATATTCATAAAAATAAAAAGATAAAGTTAACTTACACGCCATGCAATCGTTTATGTAAATTGACCGTATATTCACGAGTAACAACTTCATTTGTTATTTGTTTTTTGCTACTGCCAGTTTCACCTTTTTTACCTTTTTTATTGGCCATTTTGAAGATCAGTTGTTTTTATAATCTAAAATAAATTTCCTTCGTCCATATTATCAATAAATAAAAATCGTTTTAATTTAGATGGATTCTTTTTGTCTTTCCAACAAATAAATCAAATAAATATAGAAAGAAAAATACAAATTAGGAATAAAAAATAGAAGCAAAACTTTTTAGATCGACTACGCTGATAAAATAATTCGGAAATTAATAAATAAATAAATATATATATATATATATACATTGAAAAACACAAAACTTGCGCAGTTTTAATATCACAGAACACAAGAAAATAACGTCCATTATTTTTCTTATCTTCTGTTGGGATTGCCACTTAATAAGTAATTCCGATCGTTATTAACTGAATTTGCTGAAGTATCAAGTGCCAAAACAACATCTCTACTAAAATAAAATAAAATTGTATAACAATTAAATATTTAAAATATGCTGAACGGTTTTTTTATTATATAAAGATTTTCCTACATAAAAATTCCTTTCATGATGTATATGATTTTTTTCAAACTTCGTTGAAGCTTACTACTTTCATTCATACCATAACAATCTCTACTTCTATCAAAATTGAAACTCTTTTCAAAATATGTAAAATAAAACAAGAAATTTTCTTATTATCAAAGTCACTCTCGATTCAATGATGATATATAGATTATTATTTTTCCGTCCGTTAGTACTATCATTCAATCGTATTACGTACGTTGGATTTCTAGATTGTTCTTGTAAATCTTCAAGTAGCATACTATTTATTTGATAATGAACTCCATCACCTTGTCTATTTAATCAAAAATTCAAATTGAAATTTCAATAAATAAAAAAAAAAAGAACAAACAAAATTCTAAAATTACGTTGTATATATTGGTATTAATGCTTCCAAAAGATTAGATCCAAATATTTCTTGAATATTTTCTTTCCATCCTAAATCAAAACCATCTTTTTGAGGACCATTTGCAAATATTGGTGCTCGATGGGATTCTAATGAAAAAAAAAATTCATAATATAATATTTATTTAGAAAAAAATTCAAAATAAAATATTTACCCACTGTTGTTCGATTTTTTACAATTAAAAATATATGATAAAAATATAATGATGATACACTTATAGCAAAGACAATTGCAATAAAAAAAAGAAAAAGTATATGATATTTTCCACTTCTTGATATTGGACTAGTTTCATGCTTAATTCAAAAAATATAATCATTCAAATTTATTATATATATATATATATTTTTTTTTTCTTTGTAAAAAAAAACATACTTTGTCCAAATTGGTCATACTCTAAATCAAACAAAAACAAAAAGCAAAAATTTAATATCGAATTTTAAAAAACTGAAAAATATTTTTTAACCTGCCAAGATAAAATAAAATATTGAAGGGATGTAGCCGCAACATAAATACAAAAAATTAATGCCCAACCAAGAAATAAAATAAAAAATTTATAATTTCCATATGAAATACAACTATTTGTCCTTAAAATAAAAATGAATTCTTTTTTTTTTCTTTTTATTTCATTTAAATCGAAGTTTTTTCTTTTTTACCATGGACAATGATGATCATATCGAAGAACACATTTTTCACATACTGAACAATGATGAGCTCGATCAGGTTTTATACATTTACATATCGAACAATAACGAATACCTTTGAAGAAAATTGTTTTTTTTTTACTTATCTCAATCAATTAATATCAATTTCATACTTCCATCAAACTGCCGTGTTAATAATGGTAAATTTGCTTCACGAGAAAGGCGAATAAGACTAGCACGTCTTTCACTAACTGTTTGTGCTGCGATAATATGTTCACCTTCAATTTCACTTATATAAAACTAAGAATAAGAAAAAAATAGTTTTGTTTTAATATTAAATTTGAAATAATATTTACTTGTCTAGGTGGTCCAACTAAAGATGTAAATACTGTTCGATAATAAGACCATAAAAGAAGAATAAATAATACATGATAAATACATAGATAAATCACTAAACATAAACATTATCGTTTTTCAAATAAACAATCTTTAGTAAAAAAAACAAAAAGTTTTGACACAAAATTATTGTTCATTTTTCAGTGACTGAAAGACAACTGATTAAAGTTTCTTAGAATCAAAATTTTTCACTATTTCCAAACATATGTTCAAATTTACTAAAGAACTAGTTTCTATATCAATTAAAAATTATTTCACATTTTGAATTCAATAGATTTCATTTGAATTATAAAATTCATCAAAACAGTCTTGTGTACAACTACTATATTGAAATAATTTGATAACAATAGCTCAATCTTACGCTAGAAAAAAAAATTCTACATACTGATTCCAAAAAAGTGAAAAAGTTTGATTCTAACGAAAATATTTCTAGCTCTAATCAACTGTCTTTAAGTAACCAAAAAATGAGTGAATATTTTATGCAAACATTCTCGTAACATAATTTAAGACAATAAAAAAAATAATAAGTTTTTTTTTTACCTTTCTTAGGTATATTGTCAATAGTCACTAAATTATTGAAAATCATATTTTTAAAAATATATTTTAAATAAAACTTACAAATACACATTTGTACAACATAAGCATAATAAGACCATCCAACAATTCCAAGAATAAAAAAGACCGGAATCCATTTTAATATTTCACAACAACACGTACTTGGCGTTGGAATAGTCATTGTAGAATCTAAATAATTGTTTGAATTTAAAATATGACTTTATTCGTTATGTTTTTATTTAAAATATTTTTAGACCAATAAGAGTGAATAAAACGCAGATAAGTGAATGAGAAATTGGTTTTAATAAAGAGCATAATAGATATAAAAATTCGAGCACTTACACAAGTTTTTAATTCTCGAGATGTACATAAAATATACGGATTGTAAATCTCGTTGGTCTTCACTTATTAATAAATCATTGGTAGACTACCATTTAAAATTACAGAGGAGAAATAAGAAAAATAATTGATCATTTTTTCTTACACATACAAACAACACAAAAGAAAATTATTCATTATTTATTAAACTTACTTGTTCACTATGTTGATTTGTTGAGAGAAGTGGTTCTAATATAAGATTTTCATTCTAATTTAAAATAAAATAAAATATACATATAAATTATTATAATAGATTTCTCTCTTCGATATATTCTACCTCAGAATGTACATCAGTGACAGTTGTTGTTGCAGAAAAATAATTGTTATTATATTTCATTGAATGTTAATATTTCATGCATCATAATCTGATTTCTTGTTCTTTTTTTTTCTTACTTGCTTTTTTTTTACTATTTAAGCAAGTACGCGTAAGTTAATCTAAATAGAAATTAATGAATAATAAGAAAAATAATTTAGAAATACAATGAACATCTATGTCAATTAGGGTAAACGAATTAATACAACAAATATTTATAAATAAAATAGGTATTCATTTAGATGGATTTATGCTATATTTTACCAAGTCTCACATATGAACTTCAGATTAAATAATATATTTTTGTTAAATTAATTTTAAGCAAAAATAAAATATTTTTATTTGAAGAAAAAAATAAGAAAAGAAAAAAAATAATAAAATATAATTAATGAAAAATATTTCATATTGATGTCACTAGGGAGAAATGATAATAATAACCATGTTTTTCATAATCAGATGAAATTGTTTTTGCTGATATGATTCATAGAAAAAACTTCCTCAGAAGAAATATTTTGTTTTTTGTCTTTTATTGTTAGTTTATACTTAAAGAAAAAAATATTCTTCAACAGTAATCATCGAAATACTTATAATGATAAAATGAAAATAACTCATCATAGATATATATATATCTATTATTTTTTTTCATTATTTATTCTTGGTCGATTTGACATTCGTTTACATGAGTATGCACAATTAAGTTTTGCTGTTGTTTGGCCTTGGTGTAATTATATATGATTATTATATTAGTTTATTTAAATATGAAATATTTATTTTAATTTGATAATAAATTAAATAATATTTTTAGATTATTTCAATAGATTTAACAAAATAAAAAAAAAACGAAATGTCTGAAGAAAAAATAAAAGTACAAACTAGTGATGGAGATGTTATTGAAGTTGATCTATTTGTTGCAAAACAATGGGAACCTGTTAAAAATATATATGAAGGTAGAATTATTCAAAGATATTCTATATATTTTTGTTGTTATTTTATCATTCCTCTTAAGTTTTGGACAGTAAAGACGTACACGAAAATCCTATTGAGTTAGCCAATGTTGGTACAGAAGTTTTAAAAAAAGTAAAAATATTTTTCGATTTTTATGTTTATAAATATATATAAAATTTTATTATAGATAATTGAATGGTCAATTCATCATAAAGATGATGAATTAACTTCAGGAAATAATTCACAAACAACTCGAAGATTTGTTGAAATTCCTAGCTGGGATAAAGATTTTTTCAACATTAAACAAGAAATGATTTTTGAAATTATTATGGTCTGTTGATTCATCTCAAAGATTTTGTTAGATTTTTTCTTTGTCTTTTTCAGGCTGCTAATTACTTAGGGATGACACTTTTACTTGATATGGCATGTAAAACAATAGCAGATATGATTAAAGGCAAAACACCAGAAGAAGTTCGACAAACATTTAATCTTCCAAATGATTTACCACCACCAAAAGTTTGTCTTTTTTTTTTTATTAATTGAGATTTTTAAACAAAAATATTTTTTTTTAATTTTATTAGACATTAGAAAACAAGTCGTGATCAAAACCAGTGATATATTGAAAAGAACTTTTATGTTTTTCATTGCTTTTTTTTTAACTTATTTTTCTTTTTATCATGATAATCATGACGTTTTCCAATTATTTTTTTAATTAACTAGAATTAAAATGTATTTTTAAATTATATACAATACCTGTTCATATACTAACATACTTAATAAATAATCAATAAGTGTTTTTTTTTAATACAATTTATGTCTATTGTGAACATAAATCGTGCAAGAATTTGATGTGAAGCATCGTTTACTTTTTAACATCAATCGATAATAACTTATTTCAATTGTTTACACAAGTTAATTTCCGATCAAAAATCTCAATGAAGTTTCAAAGTAAATGACAAAAATATTATTGACTCTATTTATTTCAGATTTAGTTTCTTTTTTTTTGACATACTGTCTTGAATTTCATATAGAAGATTTCTTTTCCATTAACAAATGCATTAGAAAAACTCTTGCCTTCAACTAAATGATAGATAGTTATTCTTTGTTTCTTTAAATGTCTATATGTCACATTTAAACAAATAATTTTATTTTTTTTATATAGCTTTATCGACGAATCTTTTTTATATTAAAATACTTATTGATATCTACTTCTTTTTTTTTGTTTCATTACTTTTATCAATAATTACTTTTTGATTTATGAATAGCGTAGAATGCAAAAGTAATGACATAAATATTGACTTCTGTGTTTTTTTTTCAATAGAAAGGTACTGTAAGAAATTTTTTTTTTAGTAGCAGATAAAGGTTTTTCTTTCTTTTTCGAATCATATTTAATTTGTTGTTGTCACACATGATTGAACTGATACAAAAGAAAAGAAAAGTACCATGAAAACGAATTCATACTTTTCATATTATTTAGAACTACAAGACAAGATGCTATTGTCTATTTCTCATGAGTAAATATATGTTGATATTATGTTTTTTATTAGTTGATCGTAAATTTTTTCTCCTTTCCTATTGAATATAACTTGATACTGTCATACCTTCATAAATAAAATGTCTCGAGACGAAAGCAGAACATTCGTTCGACAAGTCTGTAATATTCGTATTCAGCTACTAAAAAATAATCTTGCAAATCAACCAAAATATGAGTTTAAACTAACAGCAATTATACCAAAGGCTTTTACATAAATATTTGAATCAATAGAATAATAATATTGGTTCATCGTTGCATTTTTCCAGTTAATGTAGAATATTTGTTATCATCTACAATAGTCTAATAATTACGAAAAATCGTTTTATTTAACTTCCTACAGTTTTTTTCTAGCACTTTTTTTTACTTGAGCTTTATTGTCCATTTTCTCAAACGTTTTGAGATTTTCTAATAATAACCCATGTTCTTTTTCCTAAGTTACGACTGATAGTTGATTGATTAACGTTAAAGTTCTTCGCTAGTTTGTACTAATTGATACTACAAACTCGGTTCTTTGATTTATAATGAGAAATTTTTACTGAACGGAACACTTCTAGATAAATATTAAGTTTGTACATATTAGAAATATTTATTCAATATGTTATAAATTGTTGTTCTTGGAATATTTTGTATTAAAAAAGAATTAACTGTCGTTTTGAAAGATTGATTTAATGAATCTATATACATTTTTGTAAATTCGTTTGCGCAAGTGTTTCCCTTTCTTTTCATGTCATTTTCATTTATAAATTTCTACGAAAAAAATATCGAAATCAATAGAAGATGTTTACAATAATAAAAAAAAATTCATCTACCTATTTTAAGTAAAATAATTATATCCGAAGAAAAAGCAAACAGATATTATGATGAGTGAAGTTTTCTGAAATTTTTCAATTATTCTTCAACTAATACACTACTTCTTTTGTAAAACACAGTCTAAAAAGAAATGTTGAACTATATAGAGTAGAAATTTACACCTTCTCATCTCCTTTCATAGATCATAACAGCGGATGTTGATATATGATCAAAGATTGCATATCAATAACGTCTCATTTCTTGATTATATTTCTGGATAATTCAGTAAAAACATGTTGAATACATGTGTTCTAAAATAGAACAAATAAACTAATCTTTCTGTGATTAGTAATAGTCATGACATTGTGTTTCATATTTTTAATTTCGTAGAGATTGCATGAGCAGCTTTTCTTCATAGTAATCTACTCCTATTATTATGTTTTTTTTTGTCTTTTAATAAACTGACAACAAACAAAACTATTGCATATTAATTCCATGCCAGATAGAAACGACACTTTTTTTTTTATTGAAAACCTCTTTACTAATTATAATCAATGAGAGATTCATGGATGTTCGTTAAAGAGACGTAATAAAATATATTCTGACAGTCTTTATAGACTGTATTCGCTTATAATAGGAACTTTTCGACTGAAAAAACAAACATGAAACCAATAAGTGATTGTCATCAGTTACCTAAACGCGTCATGGATATAAAAGAATTATAACTAACTTTTACAAACTATAAATTAAAACTGTCTATTTTAGACATGTTTTATAAAGCGTCTATAACTAATTGCAGTGTTGAAATTCTCGACTTAACAATGCTAAGAAGTCTATATGATATTAATAACCAGTCATGATTAATTAAATACAAAAATTTATATAATTTAGTAAACTTAAACATTTGTATCGAAAAATTATTATTTTAAACGAATGTAAAGAATTGATTCGTAGATGTCACTGTTTACAAATATACCGGCACAAAAAGATTTAGTCTAATATTTTGTTTTTTTCTATAGATTTATTTTATGAATGTATATAATAAGGTTTTTTGGAATATTTTTTCGAGATTTTTCATCATTTATTTGATTATCTAAATTTGGATTGGATAAATCAAAGTTATCGGTACATTATCGTCCGTCACAACAAATCTTTGCGTTGGTATGTTGTAAGGTTCAAACATTGTTAACTATAATCCTGCATTAGTTATGCCCTTGAGTCATATTTTCGAACCAATGAATTCTTTGCGATAACTTTGATATCAAAAAAAATTCTAAATTTAGAATGACACATTATCTGTTCTGGACAAATTTCTATAAACACGTTTCAGAATGGAAATGTTTTTTGTATGTGCTGCTCTCTAGAACTTTCTCTTGAAGTTTTTCTTCGTAGAATAACAAGAATATATCGATATTTCTAATGAGTATAGAATAATTATGTTTTTTTTTAATTGTCAAGAATATTATGTAACAATTGCTATATTGATTCATTGGTTGAGGATTTCATATAGGTATCGCTATGTGAAATGCATTTCATAATGATTGTAAGAAAGAAACGTTGTTTAATTCTACTGAACAACAGTATAAGATGTTGTTTGTTTTATTTTCACTCATGGTTATGTACATTCTCCTTGATATTCCATAAGAATTAAAAAAAAACAATTTCAGACATTTTGAAAATAATTTAGATTTTTTTGTTTTTTAACTAAAGGACAAACAAAAAAAGAAAAATATTTTCATCATTAATATGAGTAAGTTAATAAACAAAAAAAAAAATTTTTTTTTCTTTTAGAAATCTTAATATTTTGTTTTGTTTTTTATTTTTTCTAGTAAATACAGATGATGACTCAAATAGAAATGTTCGTGAAGTAATTACTCTTGATATATCTAATAATGATGAATCAAATAATCGTCAACGACGTTCATCATCAACATCTTCACAAGATATTGAACCATTACCAAGACCAATAATAGCATCAAATAAACGTAAAAAAACAAAATCAAATAATAGTGATGAAGATAATAATAATAAAGAAGATTTAACACGAACAATAATACAAAATGATGCTGAAGTTTGTCCTATTTGTCTTGAAGAATGGACCAATTCTGGTCAACATAGACTTGTTGCAACTGAATGTGGTCATCTATTTGGCAAAATGTTAGTTAAAATTTTATTTTTTATTCATATATTAATATATAAATAATTTAGATGTATTGAAAAATGGCTTCGTACATCTCCTAAATGTCCTCAATGTCAATCAACAGTAAAAAAAAAAGATTTAAGAAGAATTTATTGTCGAGCACTTCATGTATTAGATACAAGTGAACGAGATAATGCTATTAGAGAACGTGATTTAGAAAAAAAAGCAAGAAAAAAAATTGCCTATGAAAAAGCTGAATTACAATTAGCTTATGATATTCTTAAAGATCAATTAAAACGTTTACAAAATGAACATGATAAATTATTAAAGTATATTTTGAAATTTTATTTTTCTTTTGTTTGTTTTTGTTTTTTTATTCTCCAATAGATTATCACACGGTTTAACTAATGTCAATGAAGCAATAGATGATTCTTCTCGGTCTTGTTTAGAACCAACAACAAATCTTGTACCTCCACCTTCGATTAATATACGATTAGAAGCAGTTATTAAAATACCAGAAGTAAAAAAAAACAAAAACGATATTTCCATGAAAATATTTTCTTTTTCTAAATTATGAGAATTTTTAGGGAATGTGTCGTGTTCTTGCTTATGCTCCATCACATCAATGGCTTTTTGTTAGTCAACCAACAAATAATAGTTTATATCCTGGATTTGGTATTAAAAAGGTTAGAACTAGTTTTTTTTTTTATTCTGCTAATCTCGTAATATTTTCTCTTCTTTCACTAACTATTGAGATTAAGAGAAATACGGTTCAAGAAATTTAATTTTCGCTAGATTTTTCCAAATTGTTTCAACCGAAAGAAGACTATATCTTTTCATTTATATTTCATCATAAAAAGATTTGTTGTTTCTCCAAGTGAAATCAACCATCGTTAAAGACTTCACTCATATTGTTGACTGTCTTAGATCGGTTCGAATTATTTCAATAAATTGAAAATATTTTTTTGAATGCTTTTAATAGAGCATCATCAATGTTTTTTAGTCGGCATATGAACATTAGTTCTTTTGCAAGTAACAAAAAATTCTCGTGATAAATGTATGAGTTTCGAGTTCCAATATAATCTAAATTATGTAATAACATGAATAAATACAATAGATATTATATCAACATAATATATAGTCACAGATAATTGTCTATCTTTATCTCATGTTGTTGAAGATATTATCACCAAAAAAAAATAAATTCTATTAAACATAAGTAAATTAACTGTTTGAATTTATTATAAATAAAAAAAAACTTTATTGAATAGATTAGTCTTATTGATGGTGGTCGTGCTCCAGAATATACAACACTTCGTCATACAAAACCAATTCGTGATATTCAATTACATGGTGATCTTTTATTATCTTGTGCTTGGGATAAAACAATGCGTATATTCGATTATACACGAAATACATTTAATCTTTTGTAAGTTAATGTTTGTTCTTTTTTTTGTCGTCTTATTATTATTTATTTTGTAAATTGAAAAGATGTGAATGTGCATCCCAAGTATGGAGTTGTACATGGAATCTTGATGATCCAAATATAATATATGCTGGATTAAATAGTGGTCGTGTACAAGTATTTGATCGACGACAAATTCAAACAGGTGAAACAACATTATCATCAAGTATTGAAACATTAAGTTTATCAACAACATCACCTATTGTTAGTCTTCAATATATACAGCGAAATTCAAATTTTCAATCAAGTGGATTACTTGTTGGAAGTAATGATAAAAGTGGATTTTATGAACATATACCAAATAGTGAATACCGATATCATGCATTACCTATTGACAGTAAATGATTTTTTTTATTTACTTTTTATTTTTATTTTTTGAAATTTAATTTATAGAAAATTTATCAAGTCTTCATTATGATTCAATAACAAATCGTTTATTAGCATCATTTCGTCCACAATCAAGTCCAGCACGACATGAATTATATGAATTAATAACACGACCTATTGAAAATTCTGAACAATCATTTATTGTTTCTTTACAATTAATTCAAACATTTATTGGTTCAAGTATTAATATTATTTTATCAAGATCTAAAATTCTTCATAAAAATTTTGAAACTTATATTGTTGCATCAGATAATGGATCACATGGTGTAAGTAATCAATATAAAATATTAATTCCTCATAGAAATTATATGTGAATTTCATATCTAGAAAATTTTATTTAAAAAATAGTTTTAAATGATTATTCATTTGTCATATAGCAATTATTCTTTTCTATTGATACTAGTAAATAAACTAATCGAATTCATACCTTGATTAATGAGTTTAACAAAACTCAACATAATGAGAAGTGTCATGATTACGGTTGAAACTAAGTGAAAAAACAATGAACTCCAATGTTTTATTTCGTGTGAGGATCGAGGAAGGAAACGATGCACATTTTTCTCTTCTTAGAGATTCTGTTCATTAGGAATGGAAAATCTGTTGACGCTTTCCATGCAGCACGTGGAAAAAGCTGAAAAATTTCCCGTTTTAAAACTGTTATGATATAACTCAGTTATATCTTATGTTTTGTTTTTTCTATTCTGCTATCATAGTACATAGATGGCACGTACGACATACATACATATTTGTTTTTTTTTTCTTTTCTTTTCTTTGCTTTCAGGTATTTTCTAAACATTTTCTCCTTTTATCATGTTTTTTGCCCAGTGTGTTTGATTTTTCTTGTTCATTGATGTATATGTAGTTGCTGTTTGAAAAATAATTTAGTTCAGTATTGATGTATCAGATCAATTATCCGTTATCAAAAACAATTCGATTTTTTCTTTAGAAAAACTGGAATTCTTCTTTTAAAGATTAAATTGCCCTTATGTAAATCAAGGTAACTTTTTTTCATTGAATGGCTTATTGCGTTTTTCAATCTGGTTCAAGTTTTCTCTCTTTTCTTGATTTTTTTTCAAAATTTCCCGAGAGGTCCGTTTATCCAAGCAGCGCTGCTGCAATATATGGATAGAATCCTTCACAGCTGCTGTTCATTTTTCCATAAATTCAAATTGTGTCTTGAGCTCTGTGAATCTAGATAAAAAATTGACAGACTTACAAGACTAAGATTTGTTGTCTGTGTTTTATTCAGATTTTTTTTCTTCCGGAAGGCCGAACATCTATTATTGAGAGTGCAGACACATTGCATATGCCACAACAATTACGAACTCACTTGGTCTTCGAAGAAGCGTTGTTAGAGAGTACTCTAACATACGTCTTATTTTTATTCTTCTCTTCAACTTGTGTGTGCACCATCGTTCGGATACACTCTTCCACTCTACATACGTTAGTCGATGGATATTTCTTTTCTTTCCTTATCGCCTCTTCTTTCTTTTCTACTTTCCTCTCCGGCCATGACAACTTCAACTAATTCTCAGTCTTTTCTTCTATTCTAAATTTAAGGGCATTTTAATGAAAGAAGATGTTGGACGTCGTCTTCATTATTTAGAACAGTCTAGGCTGAAGTAGAAGACACTTATTCATATCTCTCTCTCTCTCTCTCTCTTTGGTGTTAATATATATATGTGAGGGAACAAAAAAGGAAAAAAAGGAAAGAAAATAATATAATTTGAATAAAGTTGTTAGACCGACGAATCTCGGCTGAACCGAACCAAAAGAAGATTTTTACAAACATTAATCTCCGCTACAGAAACAGGGATCTGTAACAAGCGTCAACCTTTTTGTTCCAGTGTTATCAATATTCTCGAGAGGTAGAAAGGGCTAAAAATTTTGCAGATAGTGCTTTCATTTTCGGAGTGTTAGAAGTGATGATAAGAAAGGAGAGGAGATGAAGAACGAAATCCCCCGTTCTCTGATTCCTTTCAAAGCAGACGACTTACTCGGACCTTTCCAATCTTGTTCATCTTGCAAGGATAGCGCTTCGTTATTTTTTGTCACATTTCCTGCCAGAGAAAAGAAAATAGTACTCTGCTATCCGGTTTTTGTCCAAAGTTTTCGCGAAACTGTAATATATTGGCGAAAAGTATTAAAAATTTTTGTAGTGAGTCGAACATTTGAGGAAAGGTCCTTCTCTTATGACCCTCATTGGCAATCCTGCTTGATCTCCATGCTGTAGACAAACATTGTCTATTGTTTTCAACCTTCGTTTACATCAATCTTTGTTGACGATCAGCTTAAAGATATTATATTTTCATTTACGTATGTGTCTCATTGAGAATGGATCTATTTGGAAACAAGAAAAACAGGCATATATTTTGAAGATGTGAAATTATCACGTTTAGTTTTTTACATTGATGATCAACGTTGAATATTTTGCTTGCATAATTCAATTGAAAACATTATCTAAGTTCTACTATAGTTAGCATCATCGAAAGCATTCAATGGAATGTTCTATTTGCGATTGATGATACATGATAAAATATTGTTTAAAAAAACAATTTTTTTTTTCTTATTGTAATTTTAGATTGAATTATGGAATATCCGTCAACCAGCGGACACACCTTCATATAAAGTTCCTACACAAAGTGATATAGTGGATGTATGTTTAACTCGTCAACATTTATGTACGTTAGCCGATAATCAAGTTCGATTGTATAAATGGACATAATTATCTGTATTTTTTTTCTTCATCTGTTAACAATTAATTTATTATTATTATTATTTTTTGTTCAGATATGTATAGCGATTTGTCTCTTTCTTGAACATATTTGTCAGATAGAACGATTTTATATACATATAGATAAAATCATAATGTCTTCTTTGTTTTTTTTTATTATTGAGAAATAATTATTAGTCTTGACAATATAAGATACAAGTAGTAATGATTTTGTTTGAATATCACTAAGGAGTATTGTTCTTTTTTTTTTGAGTTTTTTCTTCAGATTTGAGATTTTTTTTTTTCATCTGAAAAAGCAACGGATTCTATTGTAGCTGAATGCGTTGATACAACTCTTTTTTCGTTCTGTTCTCTTGAAACTTTATATCAACAAAAGAAAAAATCTTCTTGACATCAAATAAAAACTTTTTTTATTTTAGATAGAAATAGTTGAAACAGCTGCAAGGATTAATAAGTAATCATTTAGTTTATTAATGAACAATTAATTTGTTAATTTTCTAGTTCAATGACTTTTAATTTACTTGTAGATTATATTAAATCCTTGATTTCGATATATTAAACGAATAAAGAAAAAATAAATGGCTGGACATAAAATAAAATTACAATCAAGTGATGGTGATACATTTGATGTTGAAGTTGAAATTGCTAAGCAATCGGCAACAATTAAAACAATGTTAGAAGGTACAGTTATTTTATTTTAGTTTTAGTTTTATATTAAAAAAAAAACAATTCTTGTATTACAGATCTCGGAATGGATGAAGAAGAAGATGTTATTCCATTACCAAATGTCAATTCTGCCATTTTAAAAAAAGTAAATATTTACGTTGAATTGACACTTAGACATAAAAGAGATTTCACATCATATATAAGTTAAAAAAAGTCTGTTGTTTTTATTTTTCTTTAATTTAACTACAAAATAAAATATATTGAAATGTTCAAACAATGAATTATTCTAATTATTGACATATAGGTTATTCAATGGGCAACTCATCATAAAGATGATCCACCTCCACCAGAAGATGATGAAAATCGTGAAAAAAATACCAATGATATATCATCATGGGATCAAGATTTTCTTAAAGTTGATCAAGGAACACTTTTTGAACTTATTCTAGTTTGTATTGTTTTTTTTTTATTTAATTCTTTTCTTTTTTTTCGGTTTTTATACCTATAGCAAAACTTCATATTGTATATATTTAGGCTGCTAACTATTTGGATATAAAAGGTTTACTTGATGTAACATGCAAAACAGTAGCAAATATGATAAAAGGCAAAACTCCTGAAGAAATTCGACGTACATTTAATATCAAAAATGATTTTACACCTCAAGAGGTTTGATTTATTTTAATTAATTAAATACAACTAAGATTATTTCTTTCAATAGGAGGAACAAATCAAAAAAGAAAACGAATGGTGCGAAGAAAAATAAACATACAAATAAACACAATATGACTATTTCTTGGTTTTTCTTTTTGTGTCATTTTTTTTTGTCTTCTACTTTCGCACACTTGAATACCTTAAAATTTTATGAATGCTTTCCTCATTTGTTTTCTTTTTCTTTCTGTACTCTATAACATTTATGTACGTATACCTTCTTCATATGTCTCATCAGCAAGCAACATATTACTAATACATTTTTTTTCTTATTAAAAAACAAAATCCTTTGAAAAATTCATTCAAGAAAAAATCTTTTATTTTTCTTTGAGATCATTTAAAAAGAATATTTGTAATATGAGAGAGATGAATAATAGAATTTTACAAACAAATCATACAAATAATACAGATATGAATATTCGACCGCCAATTAAAAATAATTTAAATGAACAATTAAAAATTTATTATGCTTATCGAGATGAAGATATACGAGAACGTTTGAATAATATGAAAAATCGACCTTTATCTGAGTGAGATTTTTTTTAAATTCATGTATTTTTTTTTGTCTTCGGAAGTTCTAAAATAAAATTTCTTCATATCAGATTAACTTTTCGTCATATTCCCAATGAACCACCAATTATTCGTCGTCATACAATTCCATCACAAATATTATCTTTGAATACAAAAAAAGATTCAATCTCTTTTACGAAACCATTAAACAACAACATAGATGAATCACAACAAAGTCCATCAAAAATTAATATTTCTCCTATATCATCATTACCAATAATTCATTCATCTTCGGATTATTCAACATTACATCGATCAGCATCTTTAACCATTAATCAATCTTCTTCTTCTTCTTTTTCTACTTCTTGTGTAAAAATTGAACGATCAGTATCAAATACAATATGTCCACTCTGTCAAATACCATTTGATACAACAGGTATTCATCGACCAGTGAATGATGCTTGTGGACATACAACATGTTTTCAATGTTTTAAAACAACAATGCTTCAAGCAACTGGATGTAGTTTATGTCAAAAAGAAGAAGAACTTAATTCACAATTATCAGATCAAAATTATGATTCAGTAAGTTTAAGTAAATTCTAGATATTGATTGAATAAAATAATAATTTCTTTTTCTTCTTTTAGACATTTAATAAATTTCAAAATAGTAATCAATCAAATGATTTAAATAATTTTGAAGATGCTTTTTTTGATGAATGGTCACTTGATCAATCATCTTCTTTAAAAAAACCATTAAA
The DNA here is from genome assembly GCA_905250075.1 of Rotaria sp. Silwood1. Taxonomy (NCBI): domain Eukaryota; kingdom Metazoa; phylum Rotifera; class Eurotatoria; order Philodinida; family Philodinidae; genus Rotaria; species Rotaria sp. Silwood1. Next base: position 245,918 of record CAJNOP010000060.1, read on the forward strand.
ATTAATAAAAACTTTTGATGATGATCATGATAATTATTATAATTATGATGATACAGGTTTTGAAACATATGATCATATACCATCAATTGATGATAATGATGATGATGATGATGATGATGATGATGATAATGAATCAGATAAAGTAACATGGATATCAACTGATGTTCATGATGATGGACCAGAATATCGTGATAAAGATTTTAGTCATACAAAAACAATGTTAGAACGTTTTCATGCTTTATTTGGTTTAAGAAAATTTCGATCAAATCAACAAGAAGCTATTAATTGTGCACTTGAAAGACGTTATCATCTTTTTGTTCTCATGCCAACAGGTTAATACTTCAAATTTTATACAAATATTTATCACTTATCATATACAAGATATTGATAATGAACGATTGAGAGTTATTTATATACTTCATTGGAAGTCTTATTTTTTGGATCAATTTTTTTGATTTATCATGTTATGGATTTCTTTATTCTGATTAGATACGAGCAAGTAGTTTTGTCTTATGGCAATCTTAAAAGAATGGAGAATATAATTGAAGGTTTTATTCGATCTCGATATTCATTTAAAAAAAAAAGTTCGACAACATCATTAACAGAAATCATATTCTTGCAAAATGGTCCAACAATGAGTATATAGATAAAAATATTAGCTAACGAGAAAGTTTTATCAGTGACTATTACAATCCATAAAAGAGAAGTGATCCGATAAAAAAAATTTCAGGTAATTTCATGTAGCTTACAAAATCTCTTTAAGCCTTGAAGTTCTATATTTTTCCCTACGATAGACGATCGTACCTACTATCAGAATAATTACAATGAATTGGCCGATGCTGAGCTTTACATAAGACAAGTAACAATTCTCAAGAGTATACAATGACTTCATTCCTTTCAATTATGAGAGAGCTCGTATAAATGCATAGAAAAAAAAAGAAGCTTAATCTTTGAATAAATCTGTTTTGATTGACATGAAAATATTATTGACCTCAAATAGAGTTCATTTATGTTGGAATCGACCCTCGAAAAAATTGATCGATAATATGGTCTCTGCTTCGAATTGATATTATAGCTAAGAGTAAGATCTCTGTCGAACTAAGAAAAATTTATATCTATCATCCACTGATGAAGAGTTATCATCGTCATTATGAGCTCTTTGCTGCTAGCCAGATATATACATGCAATAAACACAATAAAAAAACCTTTATCTAAAACATTTTCTCTAGATGGATCTAAAATTCATTAAACTATTCGGCATATTTTCGAGTACATGATTTAGTCCTTATCGAAATATTTAATTTTAACTACAATGAGCATTTAACATAGATGCATACAATTGTCAAATTTATTAGAAAAAAATTAATACTTCAAGAAAGACAAATTCGTTTTCTTTGAAAATTTCTAAACCTTCTAAAAAACGATTCCATCTATCTTCAGATAAAATTTCAAATAAAAATTCTCTATTTGTATTATTTGCAGAAATACATTCTTGTGAGCACGATATCTATAGTGCATCATTAGTAATACAATAATGTTGAATCGTTTCAGGCTTACCCTAATGTCATAGTGATCTTCTCACAATGTTAATATTCAATCTCAAATGATATCTGTCAACTGAGATCATTCCTTCATCAGTTCTCGATATCTTATCAATATATACGATTATTTGTATCCATAATGATATTGATTAGCAAAGTAATTGAATATTTTTTTTCTTAATAGGTGGTGGTAAATCATTATGTTATCAATTACCAGCTGTTCTTGATCACGGAATAACTTTTGTCGTTTCACCACTTCGTTCATTAATTCTTGATCAAACACAAAAACTTTTATCATTAGGTATTCCATGTGCTGCATTAACTGGCGATCGAACACCAGCTGAAGCATCTGCAATCTATGCTCAATGTTATGCACCAGAACCTAAACTTAAACTTGTTTATATAACACCAGAAAAAATAGGACAAAGTGATCAATTAAATAAATTATTTTCACATTTATATTCAAAAAATCATTTAGCACGATTTGTGATTGATGAAGCACATTGTATTTCTGATTGGGGTAAAACAAAACAAAACAAAACTTTTCTTATTAATTTTGTATTATTTAGGTCATGATTTTCGTCCTGATTATGTTAAAATCGGTAAAAAAAAAAACTTATTTGTATACTATCATCTTAATTAATTTTATATAATTAAAGGTACATTACGAGATCGATATCCTAATGTTCCATTTACATTGTTAACAGCAACAGCAACACCACGAGTTCAACGTGATATGCTTCAACAAATGAAACTTGACAGACATTTATCTAAATTATTTATTCAATCATTTAATCGATCTAATCTTGTTTATAAATGTTTTGCTAAAGGAAAAACTGATGGAGCTTTAGCACGAATAGCTCAATTATGTTTAAGTGAACAATTTGTTGGAATGTGTGGAATTGTTTATTGTTTTTCACGTGCTGAATGTGAAAGAAGTGCTGCTTATTTAACAGAAAATGGTGTTACAGCACAAGCTTATCATGCAGGTTTAAATGATCAAGATAGAATTGATGTACAAACAGGATGGGCTAATGATGAATATCAAGTAACAGAAAAAAATTTTTTTGTTTTTTTTTCGTTTTGTTTTATTCTTTTATTCGAAAGGTAATATGTGCAACAATTGCTTTTGGAATGGGAATTGATAAACCAAATGTTCGTTTTGTTATTCATTTATCCATGCCAAAATCAATTGAAGTTTGTTGATTAAATGAAAAATTTATATTATTTTTGAATTTTGTTGTTGTTTTTTTTTTGAGGGTTATTATCAAGAATCTGGTCGAGCTGGACGTGATGGTGAACAAGCATATTGTTATCTTTTTTATAGTTATCAAGATTTAATTAAAACAAAACGTTTAATAATGGGTATGAATTAAAATTTATTTTAATTTGAAATAAAAACTTTATTTTCCTTTTTTTTGTCAGCTGAACAATCAGAAAATGAAACAAATGAAGCAAAAAAAGTTCGAATTGATAATCTTCATCGTGTTTACACATATTGTCTTAATAATGTTGATTGTCGTCGAACATTACTACTTGAATATTTTGGTGAACAATATTTATCAAATCAATGTAAAAAACATATTGAAACACGTTGTGATAATTGTTGTAATGTTGCTCAAACGAAATTAGTTGATTTTACAATATTAGCTAAACATATTATTTCATTAGTTAATCATCTTACAAGAAAAATGAAATCAACAACTATTAATCAAGTTATGGATATATTAAAAGGAAGTAAACAAAAAACTATTAAAGAGGCTGGATATGATAAATTAGAACAATTTAATATTGCAGAAGAAGTTCCAAGAATTAGTAAGTGTGTTGTTTTTCTCTTTAGAAAATAATTAATTTGATGTTTAAGATTTTCGCCCCAAAGACAAATAATGAATGATGAGATTCTCTCGAATCAAAATATTTGTTCATTTTTTTTTTAAGTTAATCAAAAGAGACAACTTAAATCAAAAAAATATTAAATTAGAATAAGAGTTTGTGATTTTTTTTGTAAATATTCATTCAGTATTTCTTTGAAGATGTGAGAATCTTCGAGTCTTTCTCATATAAATTCTGATTGTATGTTAATAGTTTGTAAATTTAATAGTCGTCAATAAATATGATTGAAAAACGAGAATAGGTTTCTTCCAGAATTTTTTTGCACAAGGTATTAGACAAATCTTTTTTTAGGTTATTAAAAAAATCCTTGGTCATGTTCGTATATGAAAAAGATCATTATAGAAAGCAACAATTTTTATGCTATACATAGGCAACATTTTGTTTTTGAGATTTGACTCTGTTCTATAGACCTTATTAGTTTTGTAAAAGTAATGACTTGATCTGAAACGTTCCTAGGAGATTTTGAAGAAAAGTAATGTTCCCTTTGAGAACTTCTCTAGATTTGACATGCCATTCTAATCATTACTTTTACATATTCTATATACTATTTGTTAATGTTGACAGTCATCATTGAAAAATCAAAAGACTTCTAACATTTGTATGATGTCAAATTTAAAGATAGATAATTGAAAAGCACTTTATTCTCATCTGCGAAATTTCTTTATTTGATTATAATCATTTTTTCCTTCGATAAACTGTTTAAGAATATCATCAAAATAGATTTGATTATTGAAAAGTAATAATGAATAGTTTCATAAGAGAATTTTTTTTCTCAATTGTCTGAATTTTATTAGTGACTGATGTCCTTGATCAATCATATTTGTCTTTATTTACAAAATCTTCTAACCTTATAATGAAGATTTTTTTCTGTATTTTCAAATAACAATAGTTAATTTTAGATTTAGAACGTCTAATATCAAAATTAATACTTGATGGTTATCTTCATCAAGATATATCCATAAATGATACATATGGTTCAGCAACAGGTTATATACGTCTTGGAAAAATAAATACATTTTCTAGTCCAATAACTTTATCGATTTGTCTGAAAAAAGAAAATCCAAATGTTGCATCAATAATATCAAATAATTCTACACGTAATCGTTTGGTTGATGCATGTCTTATGAAATTAAAAGATGAACTTAAATTAATATCATCACAATATAATATAAAATATTCAACAATATTAAGTGAAAAAGCTTTAAAACAAATGGCATTTATAATGCCAAGAACTAAAGAAGAAATGTTAAGAAAAACAGTTGAAATGACAACAATAAAATATGATATGTATAAATTAGATAGACTTTTATCAATAACTTGTCTATTTGGATCAAAATTAGATGAAGAAAAAGGAGAAGATTTAATAAATGGTGGTCTCAAACGAAAACGAGAAGCAATGACAACAACAACAAGTTCTTATTTTAATGATAGAACAAATATTTATTCAAAGAAAAAAAAATGAAAATCTTTAATATAGTTTTTTTTTATATTCTTTACTGTCACTTACAAAGATTGAACATATTTTTTTTTCTTTTTTTTTTTTATTTTTGATTAATAACAAATGATGGTACATATTTTTGAATTTCATTAAGAAAACGAAGATAAATAACTAGTGTTAATTGTTCATTGTTTGTATTTAATGTTGAAATTTCTGTTTTTAATGTATGAAACATTGATTCTCTATTTGATAAACACATCCTATATAAATCATGTAAAATATTTCCATTGATTTCAGAAAATATTTCCAAAAAAGGATTTAAATTTTTTGATATTAAAAATAATCTAATATGATTATTTGTCCATTGATCAATTTGAGATGGAAATTCACTTAATTAAATAAATAAAAATTATTACACAAAAACAAAAAAAACCAACCAATTTCAAAATGAAATTCTTACTTATCTATGGAAATTTCAATGGGTGTTTTTAGTAAAACAGAATCGTGTTGTTGATTTATTTTTGAATATTTTCTTTGACGATCAATTTCATTTTTTAATTTTATTTTTGCTGATTCAAAATCATATTTAATAAAATCAATTGAAATTTTTCCATTAATTAAACGATTTAACCAACCATCTGGACGATAATTTGACAAAACAATTAATGGAATTATTTTACATTGACGTTCATATGCATAACATGCTTCAGATCGACAAAAACAATTTTGTTTATATGTATCGGACATACACATTACAAAATATTCACATTCATCAATTATTTCACATTTTTCATCCATTGTTACTGCTAAAGTTTCATCTTGATCAATCCAAATACTAAAATTCTCTTTAAGAAGTTCATCATAAATACGAAGACATAAATCTTTATCGGATTGTGAAAATGATAACATAATATCATATTTATAATTTTTATCATGAATTTTTGGTTTTATAAGTGCTTGTTCTTCTTTTTCTAATTTCCATAAAATTCTTTCAATAATTTGTGATATTCCTTGATGAGATGAAGATAAAAAAGGTTTTATTTGAATAGAATATGTTTTAAGTTGTTCACAAGCATCTTTATTAAATGTAAGAGCCAAAAGAATTTCTAAAGCAGGTTGTTGTACTTGAAGAGGTTTAAAATTCATATCTGTTGCACAACGAATAATTAATCGAAGACCATTTTGTTTTGTTAACTCATCTTTAATTTGATCATATTGAATTAAATCTAATAACAAAAAAAAAACAAAATATTTCAATATAAGTAATTGTAAAATATTTTAAAACTTACTTTTGAGACATCGAAGTAAATTATAAAATCTTAATGTTTGATTTGAATCATCAATAATTTTATTAAGAAATTTAATAAAAAGATTTGCTATATTATTTGAATAATCAATATTTTTTGTTTCTTGTTCAGTTGTTATTGAAGAAAGAATTTTAAATGCATTTAATTGTATTTCATCATTTTCAAAATTAGTTAATTTTAATATTAATGAAATAATATGTTTATTTTGAAGATATTTTTCTAATTGTTTTGATAATGTCATTGTATATAAATTAGGTATTATTGTTCCAATTAATGAATATGATAATTTATTATTTATTTTATTATCAGATTGAATTAATGAATAAAGTATATTAATAAATGAATCAATAATTTGACAATAATTATCTAATATATCTTTATCAAGAATAATAAATCGATTAAGTTGAATACTAAGTGTTAATAAAAAACAAATTTGACGTAAATTAATTATCATTCGATTATTCCATAAACGAAATAATGATGATTGTTGAATTAACCATTGAGTAAATGGATGAAGAAGTGTTTGACGAATATCAATTAAACCTTGTTTATGTTGTTTATCTGTTGAATGTGAATAAATATAATCTGTACATGTATTTAATAAAAATCTTTGTCCAGCATCATCATTTTCTTGATTTAATGATTGAAGAAATATTTCAATAAATAATGATGAACAAATACATTTAATAATATTATTAAATAAATAATCTTTTTTATTATCAAAATTAATTCTTTCAAGACGTTGAATTGTTCGAAATAAATTATCCATACTTTTTATTTGAGGATCTTGTAAATATTTACCATTTGTTGATAATTCTTTAAGAAATTGATTTATTTCATTGAGAAGTTTTTCATGAAAAATTAATTCTTTTAATGTTGATATATTATTATCTGATATATGACTCGACATTTTTAGAAATAAATTTGAAATTGTTTCGAATATAAAAAATGATATATCATCAAATTTTTCACCAAAACGCCAATATTGTATAAGATTTAAATAATAATCACGTAAAATAAAAAAGACACGATGATTAATAATTGTAGGATCACACAAATTCTTTTCATTTGAATGAATTGCTAATTCTACAATTTCTTTCATCAAATACTTATCTGTTAGTAAGGTATTATTTTCGTCGATTTTTCTTATAATAAAATCAAATGATTGCTTGATTTGTTCAATACTCATTAAGTCTCCTTGTTCTTGTAAATGAATAGGTTGTTTTATAATATTTTCAAAATTAACTTGTGTTTCCATGATTTTGTGTTTAATCTTTCATACACTATTTGTACAATTAAGAAAAAGAAGAAATCTATATTTTTGTAGATGATCGTTATTTATTCGATGAATCCTATTTGTGAATGTTATTAATGTTCGATTTTCTCTCTTTTCTTTTATTTTAAATGAACTATGGATGAACATAAATAAGAAGACCTGTCGATAATGGATGTGTCCATAACTAACCACTGGTAAAAATAACACAAACAAATGGAAGAAGCCTCGTAGTAGTTCGTGTCTTTAATTGTTTGTATTTGAACAAGTAAATGCGTAATGCTTCTACTTAATACTACGTATTTATAGGCTTAATTTTCGATTACTTTCATCTTTCATTATTCATTTTACGTTAATATCTTTATATATAGCTACATGATTATCAATTATCTGAGTGAATCTCGATTGAATTCCGAAAAATACTTTTGAGAAATACCTTGTTCATGTTTTAAATTTTTTGCTTTTGTTTTTGAATCTATTTTGCAAAACTCGATCTTTACTACAAACTATTTTTCAAAAATCCTTTCGAATGAAAAAAACAACTGTATTTCAATCAATAATTTCTTCAATCTAAACTAAACCTAACTCTTATTTGATTTTCAAATGTTTTTAAGTTTCGTTCAATTAGCGTGTTCATATAATTCAATCATTTCAAAATATTGTTTCATTTTTTTTTAACATGATTCTTTATGCTTTTTTCTTTTAGAGTCTAGATAAACTAACAGAATTTATTGAATTAATCTGTATTTATCGATTCATAACATATAATACATTTTAATTTTATCACAAGAAAGTCATACTTCTGAAGAGTTAGCTCTCACCGTCAGTCAAATATTTGTTTTGATTCAAATATCTTTTGTTTAATGATAAGATATACAATGGATTTTATAGAAAAATCTTAAAAATGTCGGACAAATAAATCCTGGAAACTGTTGAAGTTTCTTTGTAAAAAGAAATCATTTTCTTGGATTTTTTCACAATTAATAAATGAGAATAGCATTCAACATTCATTTTTGATCACCAATATTATCATATTTATAAATAGAGCAACTTTAAATCTTACATCACAGATAGCGGCTACAAGACTGTGCTTCAACAATGAACTAATAATCGTCGACTGTTGTTAGGCGATATACTTATAAGTGAAAATTCACTTTCATCTTGAAAGACATCAGCGTACACATTATTTCTTTCCTTTTTATTGTATCTAGAATTTAGACATGTCGGTGATGAAATAAATATTTATAATATAAATGTCTATAAACTGTATCTTCATTCATATGATTTATCATAATTAATTTGAAAATTGAGGGAAGATTCTTCTTAACTTGTACACTATGTCAAAAAAATACTCGAGCGAATTAGTCAATTTTCCTATCAATACTGACTTAATAAAGATGATTTCTCTAGTGTAAAAATATTCAATTATAACTATTATTAACTGAATCACGAGCATAATATATTATTCATATCAATTGATTGATGATCGATTAGAATATTAATTAAAGCATTATGGCCATTATTATATGACATATAATATGATGCTTGATATTTATTCAATTGAAATCTAGTTTACTATTTACTTTAACTAACTGTTTGATCTCATGACCTTAAAATGAGACACATTATTTGTCAAAAAATAGATGTTATTGCAATGACATGTCATAATTATATATTTTGCCACAGTTTATGTAATAAAAATATTAGTTATTGAATTTCACGAAAACATCGTACATAAATACACATGTGCTAGTGGTTGATTAAATCTTTTTTTTTTTGGGTGAACATTTATTTGAAAGAGTTTCAATAAAATACTTTATTAATATTTCAACATTTCGAATAATTCAAATTTTTAGCGATTTTGTTTCCTTACGAAACCTTGTTGCATTGTTTCTACACGTTGTGTCAATAAAGAAATCTGTCTCCACGTAAAATCACGATTCAAGTACACATGCAATAAATGTCATACTTATACTCCTTTCCTTTTTTTTTCATATGTCTAGTAAAAAATCAACATTTGGCAGAGTAAATTGTGTTTTGGTCTTATCAATAAAACTCTCAGTTACCATAATTGAGTCGTACATATTAAAATACTAAAGGTAAGCCTAACAATCAAGTGATGGATGATGATAGTCCTTTACTGGATGATCACGATATAGTAGAACCTTTGCATGAACGTAATGGTAATAAATCAATCGAATCACTTCGAGAATGGTTTATATGGTCTTATTTAAATGTAATCTTAGGTTCAGTTATTTTAGGCATCATAGCCATTGGATGTTCATTACGTACTAACAAATTTAAAGAAAGAAAAAATTATGAAAAAGCAAAAAAATGGTCTTATATTACATTGATTGTTAACTGTTTAGCAACATTAAGTGGTTTAACTATTTCTGTATATCTTATCTGCTTCAAATCTCGTTTTATATAAATACAACAAAAACAAATGGTGACGAAGAAAAAGTAGTATTGGCCTTATCCATCCAAAATAAAAAAAACATCAGGATATATATATATAATTGATGAGGAATAATCAATCCTTGGCTTTAGTATTCTATGTTTGTTGCACTTGAAAATCTCTTTTAAGTCTGGTTTTAAGTTTATATAATAAAGAAATTAATGCTCTATAAAAGTGTTTACTTTATTTGTACATGAAATTTTTTTTTTTTGTGAAAATAAAATTCGAAAAAATAACTGCTATTCGATCCTCAATCTGCGGTTTCTCATTTTCTACACGTGTCCATCGTTTTTTTCCAAGTCTATTTTCGTTATGATCGATGCTGAAAATAAAGTATGTAATATCAATAGATAGAGCATTTTGTGCTCTAAATTTCTACGACATTTCAAAGTTACAAGCACTCTCATTGACTATAGGGATGTGTGAATACTGAGGGAGTATACCTCATATCCATCTGAACTGCGCATCTATGATTTTATTGTTGTAGTCCATGAGAAAAATAAGTATATTATGAAATTTTTTGAAGCATTTACTCATCTGAAAACTAGAGAAAATGATTTAAATACGCAAAATCGAGCTTCATTGAACTAAAAACTAAATTGAAAAAAAAGATGCGATTCTTCGCCGATAAAAGTAGTGCTAAGAGCTGACTAGAAATTATGTAAAATGTTTATCAATACATCCTTCAAATATTTTTCTTTTTAAAAGCACTCACCTAAATGCATTGAGAGTTGCTATCCTTAAACACTGAAACAAATATTTACTAGATAATGTCTGGAATTTTTTTAACGCTGAAACATTCAAAATAATCGTAACTTAAAAAAAGATCTGTACAAACAGATGTGGATTTCAAACAATTATCTCTACAAAAAAATCATACTTTTTCCTCAGGAATCGAACTTGTCGAGACGCATTGAAAAATAACTAATGATAAGTGATGAATTTTTTATTCATCTTTTTAATTTTAACTTACTAATAACTTAATATTGTACTTAAAATCGTTTTTACAGTAACGTAAACTACTAATTTGCATGCTTTTTTTATGATTTCAAATTAACATCGACATATAAATCGTAAGCTTTACATCGATCTGAGAGAAACGTTTCTTATTATAACTCGATCTAACTGAAGCTTGTCTTCAGTTTAGATAATCTAACAAAATATCGTTGATTAACGCACTGTTGAAGGACTCCGCATAACTTCATAATGATATTCAATAGCTTAACATGAAAAATAATATGTAATACAAGATGATTTTCTACAAGGTGAACGATTACATGATATACATATTAAGTGAGAATGTTTTTTCATTCAAGAAAATATTCAACAAATCACCAATACATGCAAATCTACAATTACTATACATGTGAGTAAAATATTCAAAAGTCAATCATATGTAAACGCAAACGATAGAGAATAGCATATGCAACTGCACGACATGTTCACTTTGGTTTCATTAATGTTAATCACATCTGCTTATTAACTTTCTGTTAAAAATTTATAAAACAACTAACAACACTATTTTGCATCTCTTAGTGAACAATCAAAAAACCTATAAATTATTAATACTTCAACAATAAATAGACGCATGTCTTCTTTTCAAATTAGTACAAATGATTAATCTAAGTTTAAAAATCATTTGTCGAAAAATTATTCCTTTGAGATTTCTCTTTCACAGCACTTTCTCATATCTAGAAAAGTAGCACATTTTATAGTCTGCATTAAGCATGTTTCTATCAAGAGAAAACAAATCTGCCGGATTTCTTCACATATAATGACTATATGAATGTGATAGTTTCTCGAAAACGATTAGAACTTCTGATTCTTTGATCTAGAAAAAGTTTTGGTGAAATTTTACAAAATATAGTTATTGCCAAAAACTGTCTTTTCTTGATAAACTCATGAATTTTTCGTTAACGGTTACCTTCACTTGATAGCGTTATTGAACAGTAACTATAATTTCCTTCCCCCTAGCATAGGTTGTGTGTCAAATATATATTGTAACAGTTAATTTTTGTTCTTTATTTTTTATAAAATTCGTAAATAATAATGGTAAGAAATCATAGCAAATATTTATTTTGACTGTAATTGACTGTCATCGTTGAGCACACACATTTTTTTCTTATTACAAAATTTTTTTTAAAACCGTATATTTGTTTTACAATATAGAACTCAAGTTATGACTTGTCAACAAGTCAAAATGTAGAATATCTTATAAAAGAAATCTATGAAAGATGAACCTTTACTATTTCATTCTTTTTGTCAAAAACGTAAATAATTATGATTTTTTTCTTATGAAAAAGTTTTTTCTTAGTTTATTGTGTTACGCAAATTCGCTGATCATCAATAGAAATGAACTCCTTTTATTACATTCTGGACATCACACAAAATATTTATATCCTTAAAGATTATGTCTTATCTATTCTATCAGATTGATCACATTTCAAATAAGCTGTGTGTCAAAAGTGTTGGTACAACATATCTGGCAAATTTTCATCTATTGATAAATCATTGAACAGAATCAAAAGTAATCAATTTGAACCAGAATTTCATGTTCTTTATAACTAAATATTCAGAACTATTTTTAATTTAAAAATAATTAATTTAGAGAAAATTTTTGACAGAGACCAAAAACGACATCTGTACAGAACTTTTCATTAGAAAAATGTTGCTGAACAAGATCATTACAATCAGCAAACTAGGATTTTATTACAGTAAAAGTAAAAAGTGTTACAATTCAAGTATATCAACAATATTTTCTTTCTGTTTTAACTAATAGAATAGAAGTCTGAATATTTCGACCATTTTCATAGTGATGACAGTATTACCTATATGGGTGTGGGTGTGGGATGGTGTGGTTGTGAGATGTGATAGATAAAATAAAGTACATCTTGATATTCTGACATAATTTGCATGGATCTTGACTGGGTTTATAGATGTGCAACCCGACCAAAGTGTCAGGTTCGAGTTACGTTTTCTTAGCCCGTGCATGTCTCTAACTGGGTTAGAAATGTTGGAATTTTATTCATAAATTGGCAACAATGGTTTATATCACCTAATATAGGTTTTTGAAACTTTTTGACGAAACAAATGTTGCCATGCGATTCAGCGTAATCGATTACTTATGTTTCCATCCGTTTTCAAGATTACCACGCCTAAAGAGATATTGATCCTGGGGCTCTCAGGAAAGCCGATGCTACACGTAAACAACAGCAAAATTAACCCAGGATAAAACATATGCAAGAAAAAGTTATGTAAATCGATTTATTTGCATCATTTTTTGCATGTTCTTTTTTTACTTGAGTAAGAAAGAGGTCGATCAGATCCAGTCTTATAGAAGACACCTTGGACTATCTATCAATGAAAAAAATCGATAGCTTACTATTTTAGTTTTGAGAGATACAAAGTTGTTTTCCAAAGAATATCTAAAATAAACTAGTCTTCAAAATTTTTTCGAAACCTATTTTTGCTTATGAAACATGGCTTAAAGCCTTGACTATCGAATGTTGAAAACTACACGTCAATATCTTGCGTCATTCACAAGTTATTTGGAAAATATCTGAGTCCACTGACTTGTTAAACAGACAGTAGTTAAATATCATTCAAAAGATCGTTTCAAACGTTGTGTAATCAAGACTTCACTCTTTAAAACAAGGAAAAGCCACGTCTTCAGATTCTGGGAAGATGGAAAAACAGCGGTCAACATTTATTGCAAAACTTATGTTCACTTCGTTATACACAAAGAGAGAGAGACTATTGACAGTAGAAGGATAATGACTGCGACAAATGTTCGAATAACTTTTGATAGAAACCAAATACTGACTTGTGCTTTTCACCATTCGAAAGAGGACACTTTGTGGTATCTTTTCATACGAAAACAGTTTTCTTATGTGATGATTGCATCATGATTCAAACATTTAACATAATCACGATTGTTGAAGAGAGTAGGCCAACCGTAGGCAAAAAACCAGTTTTGTAGTATTTGACATTGAAGGTTTTTCTAATAAAAAGCGAACAACTATGAAATAAATATGACTTACATTACTTTCTAGAGAAAATGTATGGTCAAAATAACAATCCTATGATTGCTTGGGTCATTCATTATTACTCATCTCATCTTCAACTTTTTATTATTGTGTTATTACTAAATTTAGAATATAAACTTATGATAAATTTTTCAAGCGGATTGTTAGTATAAGTCACTAAGGAGGAATAATTATCTATTAAAGTTCATCAGCACTGATCGTCATCTCGTAGTGCTGCATTCGTCGATTGAATTAATATCATTTGAAATTTTCGTAAACTTTAGTAGAGATAATATTGATTTCATTAGTAACTTCTTCTAACACTCCGCTTGAAACATTTATCAATAGCGAAATTTCCCAAGAACGACATCTAGTCTCTTAAAGGTCTTATATTGATGAAAAATATTTTTCGATAAAACTTATGTCATTCGACTCAGGTTTTGATGATGATTTCGCATATCTCATTAGTTTTGCATGAAAGTTGACATTTGATGGCGTAAATGGCACAATACAAGTGCATTTTGTTGTTCTTTGACATGGATTTCAGATAAAATCACTTTCCGCATCAGTAAAGCAATATAAAGAGAAAATCTTAACGTTCATTTATTCCTCATAGTATGACGGTTAGAATCAAATGAAAAAGAGTTTTTATCTCATAACCCTTAGAACGAGATAGATTTAGAAGATAGATATTGAACTTTACTGCCATGCTGCTCGTGTTCAACGAATCCCGAGGTCAGTTTAGATTATACTATATACTATTCTGATACAGTTTTTTCGCTTATCACGGATCTGATGTCAGATTTGAAAAAGTATGAAAAATGAGTGAAATATAAGCGATTTTGATAATCAGCTACGTATGCTTATCTACTTCGAAAAAATGTCTATCGAAAAATGTGGTCTTGGCATCGAATTATCCCATCAGTCGATAGTCCATATTCAGAAAATAATTCAAGCAAATTTTGGCAAATGTGTTTTTTTCTTGTTTAAGAGGACATCATCACTTAATGCAAATAGTTGCCTGCCACAATAAGTGCACTCATAAAAGAGGCGAATCTTTTTCTGTGAAAAGCTGATATATTATGCTGTTGCTTGTTTCAGTTAATGTAGAAATGTTTTCTGAGTTTATTAAAAACAACCCGAGTCTCACAGACCGTTCAGTTGCTAAGAAAAAATGGTTTCACTGAAGGGTAAAATAGTTGATGATATCATTGATAAAATGACTCGTATTTTTTCTCGAGAAGCTCTAAACGTATCTTACATCATACACGTGTTGGTCAGGATCAGTTCTATCTAACTATATATGGCTCACTCTGAATCTTTAAATATCAGGTCGATTTACAAACGCTGGAGACAACGGTATTTTACAGAAATATGCTTTTTTTCTCCAAATAACACATAAAGTATAGAAACACGTGTCATGCAACCTGATAACCATGTTTCAATAGAAAAATATTCACTTTCTGTTCGATACATTGAAAAACGCGTTTTTTTACAATAATTTTTCGTAGCTTCGTTTTTGACTCATTGTGAGCGTAAATATGGCAATTTTTTTCATAATCGCTGAGAAAACTGAAATTCGAGAAAGGTGCAATGAGATGAAGACATCGCCAAGTACCGATGTAGAGACTTGTTTTTAAACAGTAGATATATTATTATTTGCGATGACCTTTTTGAAGTATGATATAATATTAATAACCTATCATTTATAATACAAAAAATGACTCAAAAAGAATAAGTTAGATGCAAAAAATCTGATGGATGACAACTGGATATGAAAAATAAGCACCAAGAAAAGGTGTGTATTGACAGTGCAATAATAAATGAATAAAAAATCGAACAGTTAAAAAGCAAACCAACAGCAGCAGTAGTCCAATAAAAATCACTCATTTTGTCTATTTATTAATTAATTTATTGTTCTCCTCCTCACCGTCAGACGATAAATATTCAATATCCGAATCTTTATCATTCGCAATGGAAAGTTCTACATCAGCTTCATCTGATGAGTTCGAGCTAGTTGTTGAACTTTCATTATCATCGTCATCCTCATAACAATTATGCATACTATGGGCTATTTAATTTCAGTCTGAATTTATCAAATAAAAATAATACTTGATTTCAAACTGAAACGTGAGTCTAGGAGTGAGGGAGGGGAGTGACTGAGGGTGTGGGTGTTGGTCTGGGACCCACACACACACCCACACCCATGGTGCGGGTGTGGGCGCGCGAGTGAGGGTGAGGGTGTGCTTGTGGCTTTGTGTACTATAGGCTTTAGTCCCCTGCACAAGGGACTAAGCGGGGACTAAGCTTTTTGTGGGGGGGACTAAGGGGGACTTTGCAGGACTAGGGGAGACTAAGGGTTTTTAGTGGGACTACGTAGTATCAAACGAGAAACGTTTGATTCGGAAGAAGTTGGTGCGGTTTTTTTGATTTTAGAATTCAGTTTGAAATAAAAAAGCCCATAGACTCCAATTATGATAACTTTTCCGATGGTCAAATATTGTTGATAGCTTTGTCGTTCTCGACTTGTTCATTCAGATTTATCGTATTATTCACGGAAGCAAAGTTAGCACCAGATTCGAGTATTTCTTGTCCGGATTCGCTTTCTTACCTGTGTTAACTCTCTAAGCACTTGTGTTAGGTGCCAAATTTTACATTCTATCAAATGGTACTACTTTCAAGGTGGGTCATCGGGCAAAAACCACCACTTTTCCTCGAAATACTCATAAATTCCCTTTGTAACAATAACGAATATGATGTATTTCTTGTCCAGATTCGCTCTATCACTTGTGTTGGCTCTCTCATTGAGTGTGTTGGATGCAGAATTAAATTCTCTATCCGATGGTACTATTTCCAAGCAGTGCCATCTGGCAAAAACCGGGGGTTATGCCCTAAATCTCGGGTCCAGCTCCCTATCTAGGGTGTATTTCTTGTTCGGATTCGCTCTACCACTTGTGTTGGTTCTCTCATTGAGTGTGTTAGATGCAGAATTAAATTTTGTATCTGATGGTACTACACATGTAGCCGATTTTTACAAATAATGTACATTATAATGCATTATTTTGCCATAGAAAGTCAATGAATGCAATGGCATTATAATGCAACCTAAATAACGCATTATAATTCATTGCTTTTGTAATGCATTGCAATGCATTGAGGTTTTAATACATTATAATACATTATTTAGGTTGCATTATAATGTAATTCCATACATTATTGTTAAAAATGCATTTTAATGGATTCAAAACGTCATAATTTATACTCTTAACCATTTACGCTTACCTTCGTACCCTTAACTCTATTTCATTAACCTTATACCTTCAACCCGAAATCTTTATGCCCACATCTTTATTCTTATACCCTTAATACTATATCCTGAACCGTATAACCTTCTGCCTATATCCTTATTTCTATACCCTTAATACTATATCGTTAACCCTATATCCTTATGCCTATATCCTTATTCCTATACCCTTAATACTATATTCTTACTACTATATCCTTAACCCTATATCCTTATTTCTATACCCTTAACACTATATCGTTAACCCTATATCTTTAAACATATACCCTTATGCCTATATCCTTAATACTACATCCTTACTACTATACCCTTACCTCTATATCCTTAACCCTATACCCTTATGCTTATATCCTTATTCCTATAACCTTATGGCTATATCCTGAATACTATGTCCTTAACCATATATCATTATTTCTACACCATTAATCCTATACCATTATTCCTAGACCCTTAACCTTATACCCTTATACCTATATTCTTAATACTATACCTTTAACGCTATATCCTTATTCCTATACCCTTAATATTGTACCCTTAATACTATATTCTTAACCTTAGATCATTATTCCTATACCCTTAACCCTTCCCATTATTCGTATATCCTTAACCTTATACGCTTATGCCTATATCCTTATTACCATACCCTCTTAATACTATTTCCTTAACCGAATACCATTATTCCTATATGCTTAACCGTATACCCTTATTCTTATACCCTTTACAATATACCTTTAGCTGTAGACAGCTATATTTTTATGATTGTTCTTCTTTGACTGTAGCCTAATATTGATTTCCTTTTGATCATGTGCTATGACTTTATGTGAGGAACAAAAAGAAAACAAAAGTTTTGCTATTGCATTGTATTTAAAGCATGTGTGGAAGTTATCGTGGAGAACGTCGTAACTATAATTAGTCTTTGATTGGTGCGCATGACGAACATATTAGCTTGAATTTTCTTCTTGATGAATCTGCTCCTCCGTAAAGCTCGAGAAGTTCATTGTGATTCGAAGTGGAATGTTGACGAAGTGCAACTAAGTATCTGAGTGTTATTGTGTGAAAAATGAACATAGAATTGATTCAAACTAGTTGAAGCAAGTTTTGCATGGTAAACTTGGAGGCATTAAAAAGTTAACCAGTGTAACCTTGGTGCATAGTCTTGAGATGTGATGAAGCACGAAATTTTTGTCTTTTCTTCGTTACTTGAAACTTACACGTATCCTTTATCACTAAACCATTGGATTTTGTATGTTCATAGCTGCATTTGGATGAATGTTCGTTAAAATGGTGTAATATATAGAAAGCGGTTAAGGGGCGTCATGGATTGTGTATGTCATCTTTCCTCGTATCATTGTTGTGACGTTGTCGTATGCATTTTTCATCGCCATCTTTCTGTGTTCTGTTGTCATGCGTGAAAGCATATGTTCGCCTTTCTACGATGATCATCTACATTCGTTCTCTTAGTCTTTCTGCATAGATCATGAATGTTCTCTTTGGTCCTTTTCAGGGAGTTCTTGGTTCTTTACCAGCTTCTGAATATTTCCTTTTGTTTCTGTGCTCATGTATATTTTTATACCACTCGCCTGCAACAATTAACGTGTTATATATACGCAATAAAACTACATTTGTCTTTGAGCACAACTGGTGAATTGTCGACAGCCTGTCTTAAGCTTTGTGACATCTTGTGTTTTATTTTGCGAACGATCTTACTGGAATCTCCTTTCCGTGCATTGTGCACTGCTAAAGTTAAGAGATCAAAATTCAAAGTTATGAATCATAATTCATTACAGTCTTACTGAATTATGAAACTTCTGGACATGTTCTCTGGAACTACATATAGGTTTGACTGCATTACGAAATATTTAAGCATTATTTCTAATAATGTATGAAAATGCGTTAACATACGTTGAAAGTTTACTGAATTGTGGAAGATTGATGAGTTATTTCTGAAAATGGATTGAAAATTTTCTAAATTTTCAAACATTTCAACATTATTTCTCTTAATGCATGATAATGCATTGATTTTCAATTCATTATTCGGGATTAGAACATTATTTTCGGAAAATGCATTGAAAATGCATTTATCTTCAATGCATTATTGGTCATTAAAACACTATTTCTGGATCATGCATTGAAATGCATTGAAAATTCACTAAATTTTGAAACATTTCTACGTCATTTCCGATAATGCATCGAAATGCATTGATCGCCCATGCATTAACAGTCTTTAGAACATTTTCCCTCGATAATGCATTGCAATGCATTGATTTTCAATGCATTACTTGCCATTTGTACATTATTCGTAAATAATGCATTGAAACGCATTGAAAATTTATTGAATTTTGAATTTTTTAAGATTTTTTCTAATAATGCATTATACTTCATTATAGCATTATTTCCAAATA